>CM048048.1:21630000-21675000 GCA_026259375.1 Verasper variegatus
GCTTAATTCTTACAGACTCCTTAACCTCCGTCATTAACCTACAGCGTGTACGTACCTGGTGAATCTGTCACCAGCAGCCGTTCTCCGGTTGATTATTTCTTTCAGCTGCAAACAGGAAAAAAAATTACAAGAAAGATCGTTACGGCATCAATAAAGTAAAAATATTAATCATGAACAGTGTTTCCCCGGAAAAAACGACAGGCAAGGAGCCTTTGTCACATTCAGGTATTTGCATGTAAATCTGACGATTCACCAACATGAATGATTTCTTTAATAAAACTCCTTCCTGGCAGTTTCCCCTAACTTTCCCGCGGCAGCCACAACCGTCACCTAATTCACCAAAGACCGGCACAAACTAATGATATGATGGAGGTTACGTGTCTCAACGGGGTGAACTCTATTAGTAATATAGTTTATAGTTTTCCTGCTTAAAACGAAATGTATTCAGTTCTTGCTCTTCTTTCTTCTGCTACTGTGATTATTGTTGTTATCAGATCTATATTCCGAGTTCAGTCCCTCTCCCTCCACCCCAGCACAATTTCCATGTGCACTCACATTTGTGGCCCCAGTTGAAATTCATGAAGTCCCCCCAGTGCTGGGGTTTGCTGGGCTGGCGACCAAACCGAGAGCGCAATGAGCTCATTGTTACGCTCCGACTGCTGCTCTCGATTTCAGAGCTATCAACAGCTGTCGATCGGAGATGTCCTGGACCCCGTCCATCAATCACAGGCCTCCATCATCGGGAGACAAAACAAATACCAGTCAGCCAAATGTACAGCCCAGAATCAAACCAGGTGCAGCGGAAAAAAACAACAACACCCAGACACGAGCGCACGAACCCACAACTCCGCTTCAGAGCGAGAGCCGGGGTCTGGTGGAGTCACCGACAGGCCGCTGAAGAGGTCAAAGGTTCAGCGGTGCGTGGAGCTGGTGCGTCGGTCCTGTTTCGAGCATCGCAACGTCTCTGCCAGGTTTTTCAGTTGCACTCGCTCAGGGTCATCGGAGCAGAAAGAAATGAATGAACTCACAGCTCTGAACAGCTTCACGTGTTCGGATGGAACAGAAACAGAAACTGCAAATCTGTCTCCTCTTCAATCTGGTCTCAAGAAACAACTCTCAGGCAAAGCTCTTCATTTATAAACAGGACTCTTTCAATATTAAAGGTAACTACACCAAATACTACACATTAAACGCTCTGTCCCTGAATTACAGTTTGTGGTAGGAACCATTTACTGTAAATAAAGATGGACGATTAAAATACCACAGATACTGATCGCAGTGGAGCTGGAGTATCAAGGTACCTGCTCGACCAATCAGGGGTTCAGTCTCAGCTGTCAATCTTGATGTTACACCCCAAAAATGAAGACTTGAACATGTACCAGTGTGATACTAATCAAATACTTCTAAGATTGTCAGAACTTCAGTACTAATACACATCTAAACTTATTTCATCAAAACTTTTATCGTACCGCCATTTATCTTCTTTTTAATGCAGATAGAACACACACACAGAAATATGACCACATTTTATTTAATCCATCCCAAAGCAGCCACCTCACAGTGCAGAGGTCCATCTGCACTGCTGGACCCGCGCAGTTCTGGCGGTTGTGAAGCGCATGGCACGTCCCACTGTGCTGAAGCAACCGTGCACCGAGAGATGAACGACTTAATTAGTTTATGAACAGAAAATTCAAAAAGCAAAACTTGATAATGGATCAGTAGTTCAAGTCATTTTTAAGTGAAATAATCAATATTTCTTATCTTTAGCTTCTTAAATGTGATGAGATGAGGATTTAACACATTCAGAATTTGTGTATAGTTGCAGGTAAACTTCATATAGTTTAATTAATAACTGAAGAAACTTTATATATATCGACGGCTGAGCATCACGAACAGGAAGTGCTGTGGGTCTATGGATCTCGGTGAGAGAGTGCAGGTAAATAAATCATCACCCAAAATCTACCCTGCCACTAACCCCTGCGCCATCTGCGAGCATCAGAAGTATATGACACAAAGATACATAATTAATTGCTAAACAACAATCTAATTAAAACAGACAAACTGGATGCTCTCGCCATCGGGGAGATATAATTACGGGCTAAATTTTAAGCTAGAATGAAATATTTAAACAGGAAAAATTATCTTTCACTCTCCAGTCCTGAATGCATTAATATGGATATGTGAAGTGCATTCGAAGTGGGACCTACAAGATGTAATTTTTCCTTCATCAAAGCGGTTACTAATTTTTTTAGGTTGGCTGCTGCTCGGTGAGAAACGCACAACAGCCTTTATTGATTTATTTATTTATTTTACTGTTCTCAGGTCTTGTAGAAGTTGTTTGGGTTTTTTTTGCTCTTTCCCGAAGAGTCAAACGTGCGCAGTCGCGTTTATTCGAGAACCTGTGTGTGTCCTCATCGTCGGTTAACCAGCTGCTTTGTGTATCCCTGTGCAGCCTACTTGACCCCACTGACCCCCATTTATATTACTTACATCATCGTGACTGCGCGAATGCATTATTCAGAGCCCTCCGTCCTCTTGGTTTTCACAACGGAACTAATCCTTGCACGTACGGACCGACAGATGCGGACACACACGCGGACATGCAGACACGTGCGCGCACGTAGAGGGTAACATGATGTTTCCCTCAAGGCCTATCAATTCCTATGTGTAGCGACCACAGATTCCAAGCCGCCATCAAAATCCAAACAAGATCCGTCAGCAATTAAGGGAATATGGGGGGACATTAGAAAGACGAGCTGCTATCCGGCCTACATTCCCATTCCCTGCACAGCGGGCAATGGGATGAGTCTGGCATGGAGGCACTCATGGAAGACCCACGCATACCCTGGGTCATCTATATTCCACCCATGTTATGGCAATATTGATATTGGCAGGCAGGATGCTGATATTGGGTACGTAATGATGCAATTAAAACAGGAGCCATTTTACTATTATTGGCAAGAATGTGTGTTTCCCTCCCTCCCCTTTTAGGAGGCAAATATGATTTGGAAGCAGCGCAGAGAGATCCAGAGAGAACCCACTCGTAATAAAGGAATTCATCTTGTCATATCAATGTCGTTTTTGCTTGTGTTAATGCAGTTTATTAGAGGGAGGAACTGTACTTTAGGTGGTGGCTTGTGATATTTACATAAATCTATCATGCGTGCGCCGGTCTGTGTTCTGTTCCAATCGCAAAGTACGCCGCCATAATTCACCTTGCAACAAACCATTGAGCCGAGTCTTATGTTTTGCTTAACTGCACTCAAGTTGAGAATCAAATATATAACGAGGGAGAAATGCTTTTCTTATCCATTATTGGAGTCATCTGCAGAGATATGAGATCTGAAAAAACAGCCCAGAATGAAAGAAAAATGCAAATCAGTCCAATAATATTGGTTTTTATGCACAGGTTATATACCTTGGAAATAAAAGACCTGAGTGCTTTTAGAGCCATATGTTGCTCCTTTGTTCCAAGAGGGGAGATGCCTTCATGTCACTTATGTTTCTGATTAGCAAAATGATTTATGCCACAATCACTCAAAAATTCAGACAGCGAATGTGAAAATGCATTGTGACTCCACCAGATGTGCACAATAAAACAAGATTTCCATTGTAATCTGGGGTACTTAGTTTATATGAAGCTAATATAAGGCACACTTGGATGTGGCAAAGTTACTCTTTTTAGAATTTGACTATAAATGATTGGAAATAAATTGTGTTTTATGCCGGATGGCATGAGTGGGTTGATAAATTAGGAACAGTTTCGTACCCTGACTTATCTACAAGACAAACCTGGTGGAGATCACAGGGATTAATTGCTTCAGAGGTGTGGAACGCTGCTTTCCCATTCTTCCCTGCACATTCTGCGCCTAAACAATGATTAATCACCCTTTAACTATTCTCCAGAGGATGCCAGCATTTGCCAAGCCTGGCCTTATCCCCCGAAATCCGCCTGTGCAGGTTGTGGAAGGTACTTGCCAGGTACAGGGAAGGCAACCTGTCCTCATCCGTTATCAGATTAGGGAAGTGTCAGGGAGCAGACGCACAGGAGCAGCGCTGTTGTTCCTCGCAGATCCCAAACCACTGCCCGCCAGCCCCTCCCCTCAAAGCACAGCCCCGCCGTTCCACTTCCTGTACCACCCCCCTTCACCCCTCCCACCTCAGCTGCCACTCACTCCAAAACCATCAGCCCCCGTCAACGCTTCCCAGCCGGTCACGTGTCCGGGCTCCTCTGGCAGCTCGCGGTGCTGCTGAGCTACTGCCAGCAGTGAGGCTGGGAATCAGATCACGTGCCGCCAACTTCTCTGGAGAGTGAAAAGTGCCCTTCAAGGAGGCTTCTCTCACCGTTTTCAATAATCTGAAATCACTGGATATAACATCTACTGTATGTTACGTCCCCCATTGGCCTGTCGACCTTCAAAGTTACATCCTTGAATAGAACATCTTTATTTCTCTGTGAAACTCCACGGCCGTTTTAAGACTTGATAGAGAGTTTGTGTTTCACGCATGCACAGAGCGGCAGGAGGTTTTCTGCACAGACGCGTTCACAACAGCAACAAATCCTCCTGTATCATTCAGGCGAGAGGTGGAGCCCCACTCGTGGAGGTCAGGTGAATAAAGTCTGTAGAAACTCCTGAGCGTCTCACTCGGACATTTGCGTTCACACATGCACCGTCTGTGGAATCCAGGGCATGTCTGAAAGCAGCTCATGTTAGTGGATGGGACATGGATAAAGTTGAAGTTAATGTTCAAGGTTTGAATTTTTTCCTGTAAGTTTGTTTTTTATTAGTTATTTGATGCCATAAAAATGTAGTGAAATGTCATGATTGACGGACTTCGATTGGTCGAGCGCGTTCATCATTAAAAACCTCATCACCGTCATCCCCGGATCGCATCGGCGCAGATTCTTGCTTCAAATGCACAAGATGATGTTCAAATCCAGGACATTTTCAATTCTTTGTTTACAGTAGACATATTTTCAGCAGGAAGAGTAAATAACCAAAACCTTCAGCGCAGTTCTCCAGTTGCTAAAAGTAAAAAACAATCCAAGAGTTCACAGCTGATGAGGTGAGAGCGTCGCCTCCTGAGGTTTGACGCTGACTCATGGACCCCAACAGAAAACAACCAGGGTCACACGACCAGTAAGTCCGAGGCCTCCCCTGACCCGAGGACACGGGTGACACCAGCGCTCTGGTCAGTTAGCGAAACGAGGTTATCCTCTTAATATTTAATACCACCTGCAGCGAGCGCCTGCTTGCACTAATGTGGGAGACAGAAAAACAGGCAGCCGGTCCCTTGCTGATCTCTTTCATGACGGCGGCTCATAAGTGCAGGCTTTATCTCCATATCGACTCAGTATCTCAAATGGATAAGTTGTGTTGCATCTGATTTGTGTTGGAAGGAGGAGTGAGGCGTGAAAGCTGCGGTAAAGGCAGGGACACCTCTCGCTAATGCTGTTTGAGCTGCCTTGAAGCCCTGAGGGGCTGCCTCACACTCTGCCTCCCTTTCTGTGCTCCCCCTCCTCACAGATGGACCCCACTCCACCACTGTCTACTTAACGCCTCCCTGCTCACTATCAGCTGTCAAATGCAATGTTATCACACTGCAATGCAACCAAAGCAGCAATTACTCAACAGGAGCTGCACCACAAATAGAGAAAAAATATGGCAATCGCAAAACAAGCTGTGAATGTGTCGCGGTGCAAGATTGTGTTTTGTTTGAGTAGTTTTCACCCTGACTGTTGACAAATGTGGATAAAGAGTAGCAGACAGTAGTATTTCTTGAATTTAAATAAATATGAACTCTGGTGCAAACATAGGAGATGAACGACAGGACCTTCCACCTTCTTCCACAATCACGAAATGACGCTAAAACATCTGAATACCAACTCTGCCAGCCTGCACAGTAGCGATCGAGGAGATGGAGCCAAGGCGGCGAGATAACGTCGCTACTGAGGCTCGACCAATCCTGAGTCAGTCCCAGCTGTCAATCATGACGTTTTACACCATTTTCAAACTAATCCATCAGTGTGATGAGAACTTAAGTGACGGACAGACTCGGTCTACGTGGTCCATGAAGACCACACCTTCGTTTTGGCCTTTTTCGATCAAGTTGTCTGCTAAGGCCGAATCAAAATGTTGATGAAGGTCGTGTCTTGTTATTCAGGCGTATGAAGGACCTCCCTCTGGTTGGATTGGCGTCCTGAGAGCTGCCCGGCTGAAAGTTTTACAACGATAAATCAAAGTGCGTCAACGAAAACAAATGTGCACACACATTCATGAACTATATGCAGATTATGTGTCCGACAAGCACACATCATCACGACAGTTCACGATGTATATTCATTCACACCCATCACTTTCTCCTCCCTGCGTCCTTACGATCAAAGTTATATACAATGTCCTCATAGCAAACATTCAAATTCACATTATACAAACAAATACACCATCAAGGAAAAGTCACCAGACTGTGTAATAGAAAAATAAAATACCTATTGTACGGTTAAGACCGTAACATATATACATTTCGATGTGAAAACACAAACAACAGTGTTGTGAGAAAATGAGTTGGAGAATATTTCCCAGTAACGATTTCAACTTAGAAATTTATTCCCCAAAAAGCGACTGAGAAAAAAATCACCTCTGATCTAAGCAATTACAAATCACTGATTGTTCTCAGAGTGTAATGGCCCCATGTGGAATGACTAATAGAAGCAGCAATGATCAAATTACTTTCAAAATGAAAACAGTATTTGTTTTGCACAATCAAGGGCTTTTTCGGATTCCTAATTCAGGCACCGCGAGTTGTGCGGTGCATCAAGTTTACCACCACGAGCCTCGCTCCCGGGAGAAGGCCTGCAGGAGCCTGTGATCCGTAACTCTGTAATTATTCACTTGACAAGGTCTTGCTTGTACTACAATGTGCATTAGGCTCATTTAAGCACGTGACAAAACACAGGCATTTTTGACAAGTGTCACATATGTTAACAATGGCGACGAGCTGCCGCGGCGCCGAATTAAAAAGACATCTTTACACCTTACAGACACATCCCCTTAATGTTACAATATGCAATCTGTTCTATTGAACAGGAAGTAAAATGAGAACGCACAACAGTGTTAATCAGTTAGATTTATACTTGTCAGATGTGGTAGGAGGTGGCAGACCTGATTTTATTTATTTATTTGTTTGCCGCAGATTATCGCACTTTCCTTACAGCGGGCTCTTAAAACAGCTCGTTCAATCGGCGTCCATCTGTCAGTCAATCAGTCGAGACAGAGGCAGGAGGAGAAGGAGAAGGAGAGAAAACATAAAAGCAGAGGGAGGAAGTGTAAATCCATTGTGTCATGTTTCCTTATTTAATATGTGCCTATGCTTCATTTGTACCTGCTATAACATGCGGCCCGAGTTTTAGGGTGATGAACCGGCAGTGAACCGGTGGTGACCAGGACATGAAGGGTCTTTCCTGGCTTGAGTGGATGTCTTTCAGGTTGTAGAAGCAGATTAATGGTTTTGTAATGAAATGTTCAACAATCGTACATGTGCGTAAAGTTCAGGTGTCCATAATCTCTTTGGCCATGTAGTGCACTGATCTGACCAGATGGTGAGAGGTTCGTTAAAGATTAAATGTCTTAAATCGTCAATTAGATAAATCTGATTCATGAGGAATTAAACAAGAAGAACGTTGAAGGTCTGATGTCATTGACCTTCAAGGAATCTGGATAAATCAGCACAAAGATCCTTCTAATACGAAATCTGTTTCTATTGCTAATCAAATAAGATCCTTCCATCCCTTCTCTACACCTCTTATTCTGAAAGGATCATGAGGAAGCCACACAGACACTGTTGTCATTTCCTCCATTTTGCCTCCGTGCTCACGCCGCGGCTCCCTGAAGGGCGGCTGTTTGTATCTGGCAGGGCACAGAGCAAAGTTTGGGTAAAGTTGTCACTTTTCGCCCCAAGGAATTGTGGGACCAGCAGCTGGCAGGTGCAGCAGTTTATCACAAACCCAGAAATAATTGAAAGTGACAACTGGCAGCACCACAAATCATTTATTAGTCTTTTACTCAGCTTCTAACCATCCTCGGGGCTGGAATCAATTATTCACCAACTATGTGTCTTCAAATCATTAATTCTACTGTGTGGAGCCAAACGCCGTCCCACTTCATGTACCTCCGCGCGTGTACCAGGCCTTGGACGTGTTCCACCAGGTTTTCTGCGCCCGTCTGGTCGACATCTGCATCCGAGCATCAAGCAGGAGAGAGAGCGGCACGCGCGTCGGTCCTGAGGAGGGTCACGCCGGGTCGCGTGAGGACGACGAGCCAGATGAAGAAATCCAGAAACATTTTCACACAAACGTCACAGTCAGTCATTTTCATTCCACCATTAGATTTAATATTCCAGCGATTGGAATTCATCACTTCTGCGGCACAAATTAAAAGCTCAGACATCACCACATACAGACGAGTATTCATTTATCAGGCTTTTATTGCTTTCATTAAAAACTGGAAATCAGCCAGTCAGTGCTGTCCCCTCCGATATAAAGGATCATGTGTACTAGTGAGGTTTGTGCTTTTAATTCTGAGGTGTTGTGTGTTTAATATTTTTTTGCATTTAGAGTTTGGTGGAAATATTGTTTTGGATGCTTTTCAAGTCAGCTGATGCAAAAGAGAATCACTGGAAACAGTCGTAGAGGAAAGTCGATATGTGACCTGCTGAATAAAATCACTTTGGTCACATGATATAGTGACGACTGCTTTTTTATGGACTAGGGTTCAACCTGGTTGATTATTATTCTAAAATGTGAAATAAGATCACGTTTGTACAGAGCAGAGCATGACCTCATACAAAGATACAGTGGTAAAGTGCTTTAAAACAGTAAAAACAAAACTGTTATAATTCGTACAATTTGTACTTATCTGCTTTTTATTCTATAACATTTTCCAGGTGCGGAAATTAAATGTAAACTTTTATTTGAGAAAAGGAAAGTATTATCTTAGATTGATTTCATTAAACATCTAGTGTGCTGTACTTTTTAATAAACATCAAAATGAAAGTAAACGTATAAAACATTTATTTGGGACAATGTTTACCTGTGGATTAATTAGTTTTTGCAGCTCCAGGATAATGTTATGTTTACTGCTTTCATTGTAATGAAGGAAAATATCATCCAATGTAAAGTCTGCCTCTCAGGATGTATTTTAAATAATATTATAATAAAAAATAGGATTATTATTATTATTATATAGTATTATTATTATTATTACTATTATAACAATTATTATTCTTATGAATACAATTTTTATTATTATTTTGCATAGCACAGGCTACTATCTCAGGCTTTGGATACACAGACAATAGTTGTCGGAGTTCCTTCATTTCGACATATGAGCAAAATGAAAATATAGAATATCCCCACTTGACGCTCTGTCTCGTACGACAGGTGCTCAAGTGTATTATTTATGGTCATGTACAGTAAATACAGATGGACACGTATGATGCAGAAACATAACGACAGCTGACTCAGAGACATATTTTCATACATCTGCCCTCTCACTTTATTCCCCCTCACTCCCTGACATCTCCCTCTGTCTCTGCACTGGACTATAAAATTATAGTGTGAGGACCTGTCATCGTACAGTAAATCATGCAGTGGTAATTATTTCCCCTTCATTTTATTTCATCTTATCAGTTATGCTCTTTTCTCTTCAGCTTAAAAAAACGCAGAAAACAAGCCATAAGGCGTTTTTTTTTTTTGTTTCTTCATATTTTTTTCCTTCAAAAGGGTTTAAGTTTTATGTATAATTAATCCGGTGTGGTTTTAAAGTTCAGCAAGCTGTATTTTATCTGTTATAACTCAAGCCCTCTCATCTTTATGAATACAAAGCATATATAATGTGCTGCCTCCCTATTATTAATTATGGAAATAACACAACAAAAGCACATCCTAAATCCATTACTGTTGTAAGCTAGACTTGTCTCAATAAATCAGTGTCTACAATCAAAATTGAAATAATTTTTTATGCATAATGTATGTGCTTGTTGCCACAACATCTGTTCATTATGCAGAGTAATGCATTCTTGTAGTTTTTAAAAACTTCAGCCCTATAAAATAATCATAATGACTGCTTCATTACGGAGCACGGGAAGACAGAAGTACATTTTGCGATACGTCTCATGATTTACAGTTTCATCTACTTTTTTTATCGTCAAGTCAATCACAAGTTTGAGGGGAGAAGTGTGGGGGAAGACTCATTAAGGCAGATGTTTGTGAAATCACACGCGCTCATACAAAGCACGTCAGGCTCGTATGTGAGGTGGGTGTGAGGGGTGTGTGGACCCCAGAGGCCGAGTCCCCTGTCACTCATGAAGAGCCACGCGAGGAAAGTGTTCGTACCTGTGCCGCGTTCATCAAGGGGGCTGAGTTCATCCCTCACTTCTGTGCACGCTCTCCTTTCAGATGTGGAACATTTCATTTCCATTTGTCATATGTGAGAAATAAACCACTCATTAAAATCTGGTCTTAATTGGCCGCGTGGTGTTGCGACGGCTGGATTTCGCATTTTTTAAGAGATGCGTTTTCAAGGCCACAGCTCAGACGACTTTGGTCTGATTTAAACTTATTTACCTCCATCGAGGAGGTTGTGTTTTCACCGCTGTCCGATTGTTTGTTTGTTTGTTTGCACAGTAAAAGAGCATTTTTTTCATTTTTTGCTCATTTAAGACATAAGAGGATTATGAATGTCATTTCACCATGAATTCTGTATTGTGTGAAATAATGGAGGAGAAATATAAATACATAAGCACCGGTGTTCTTGGATGTTTCCGATAAAGGTTTGACAACGTTACTTGTCAGCATCTGACACGTTAACACCCGACACACTGTGCGAGGAGAACAGATCACATCCGGAAAGCTTTTAAGACGACGACGCCACTTTGAGATGGGCTGCATATAAACAGTTATTATCTGTGTCACAGTACTAGTGGCGGCGGTGGAGTGATGAAGAAGAATATTCCCGTTGCCCCAGCGCTGCCGCCATGGGACTGTTATCTCTGCAGCACATACATCAGACACCGAGGCACACACCTCTTCCCTCTGAATGCGACATGACAGGTTCCTTTAGTTTCCCACTTCCAATTCAGATAACACGGCAGTCTTGATCCAGCATGAAGCGCTTAGGAGATGTCGGCAGATATGAATTGAACTGTCAATAATGCGCGCAGCGAAACACTGGGCTTTTAAAAACGTACAAGGTCCCAAAGAATATGTGTATTCTTTGATACAGAGATTATGTTATCAGTGTTCAGGGTGTCTAAGCAGCTCGCTATTCAAGAAGAGATTGATAATGCAACAGAACCTCCAACATTTTCATTATTTACATTTACATAAGACGCAAGGAAATTGATTTCCTTTCTAAACAGCGCGCGCTCTCTTATATTTACATTTTAAAGGCCTTCAGAGGATGTTCTTCTCAACACTGACTCGCACTGGATGCAACAATGTGCTTTTATTTTGTTAAGCCGCTAAGTAGAGATGTAAGTGTGAAAAGTTTCCACATTCGTATTATATTAACTCTCATAAAGTGCCGTACATAATGCATCCAGATGACTTCATCTTTGTTTCAGCTTCGGATTAAAAATCTGCTGCGTAAAAATCTATATATAAATATATATATACACTGCATGTGTGATGTCGTGGTGAATGCAGATTAGAGATTTGCATGAAAATAGAACAGAGGCAAACACTTAATGGAGATACCGAGTGAATAAATGCGGTGAATAAAATAATCATATTTGTGATTTATCTTTGATCTTAATCCAGGAGGGTTTATTCAAGGCCTGCGTCGCTTGTCAAAGGAGTTTGATCACATTTCAGAAAATGAGCGGAAACTCTGGAAATCAGATTCAGGTTCGTGGACACACAACAAGTCGAGGTTATGATCATAGTGAATTGAGTCTCTGACTGTGGTGACTGCTAGTGAACCAGCCGCCTCAAGCTTGTGCTGCTCAGTTTGGGGAAAAGGCGTAAATTGTTGCACAAGACAGCAAAGATATTGTAATTTTTGAACGAGTAGCACTTTGAATTTGAGTTTAAATACAGAATATTACTCACTGTATAGAATGTGATACTACCAGACTCTGTAGAATGTCAGAATCAGGCCAAACAAGCTCACCCACATAAATAATTTGGGTCCAGCCGATGGTGACACCCTCCAGGATCCATCCATCCATCCATTATCTATGCTGCGTGTCTGGTTGAAGGTGGAGGATCAGGTCAGCATATCACAAGGACGACGTACGGAGACAGACAAGCTGCGTGTCGGTGGACTGTCGGAGGACATCAGAGAAAACACACGTAGACGCTGGGAGAACATGCAAACTCCACACAGAGAGAGGACCCTGACCTAACAGGGATTCAAACCAGGAACCTTCTTGCTGTGCTGCTAACCACCCCCAGCCTACACTCTGTCTGTGAATTGACAATATATAGACGGTATACAAGACAATACAAAGAGAACATACAAACAATATACAAACAATGCACATATTTGTATTTTTACAACCTAAAAACTACTTTGAGGCAAAAAAGGTGTATTTGTACAAGAAAAACTTCTGTACAAATATACATCTGTTTCAAATTTCACTTGGATTCAAAATGTTGGTTTTAACGAATTTGAAACTAAACCTGTGTGAAATGTTGTTTAATGTTGTCGAGCATGAACAGTATCTGAGAGTATTCGGCCGTCTTTCACAATTCTTTACGTTTTTCTCGATAAGAACATTTCAAATCTTCAAAGACCAAAGATATTCCTCGAGTAGAGATACAAATAAAACATCTGCTGAATCGTGAAACATTCTTCTTTTCTGCATTTGATTTTCTGAACCACCTCAGATATCGACGCTGCAGCTCCAGTGCAGCAGAACTGCACTAAAACATGCGTCGTCTCCAGCAGCTGCTCAAACACTATCAGAAGAAGAATAATGCTATTTCTGCTCCTGTCCTCAGACGATCAGTCAAAGGGTGAGTCAGTGTTTCTCGGGAGACTAATAATTCCACCTCTTTCTTGCATGATGATAGTTTGTATGTTAATAGCGGGCGTTCAGGATCATTTTTCTGCCTCTTTCACTTCAAGGAAAAATAGCCTGAGAGGTGGATTTAATTTCCTTGTCTGACTTGATGTGAGAAGGCGACCCAACACTGCAACAATGCGGCATCTTGATGCAATAATCTCAAATTAAGTCATGAATAATGTAGGGGAAAAGTCATGAAGAGGAATTAATAATTCAATAGATAAATAATTTACAAAATAATCAAATAAATAAATAATGACGTGCCATAAATAAAGCATCAGATTAAATCTTTCCAGCAGGCAGCCTCGTGCGAGAAGCAACACAAACAAAAATATGGAAGAAGAGAGAAAGTGTTGTTTCATAAAGGTATTAGAGGATAATTCCCCTTTTTGAATGTAATATTCAGGTGGTTTCATTTTATAGCACTGGTGAGATTATGGGATTGAGGGATATGTGATTTCAAAAATACGTGCACATTAATTCCCGATTTTTCCAATAAAAACATTCTTAAATAATGAAAATAACAACGTTGCACCTTAAACCTGCAGCAACTAACATTTGGCAGGAAACACAACAATGACATATTAAGTTTAAGTCCCTATGTTGTAGTTGTTAATATAACAGTTGCCTATTCACACAAACTTTAACCATTTGAGGTTGTTTCCTGTCTCCAGATGACACCAAGTCTAAAATTCACTCTTCTTTTTGGCTCAGTTTTGTTCTCCACCAACTCCTGAGGAGGATTTAAGCTGCTGGATACTCCACAGTGGTGCAGGTGGGTTCTACAGATGGGCGGAGAATAAAGTGTCAGATAAAATGTATAATCCATTAGCTGTAACTATCATTTGAGGCTCATTAGGGGGTTGGAGCCAACCACAGCTGATGTTTGGTGAAAGGCAGGAACACGACGGACGGGTTTAACAATCCATCGCAGGGTCGCGACATAGAAACAACTTCAATTTGACTGAACTGTATGTTATTTAGAATGTGGGAGGAAGTCGGGGAACCTGGTTAAATCCCATTCAGACACGAGAAGAACATACATCACACACAAAAGGCCCCGACACGACTGAAACCAAGAACCTTCCTCCTGTGACAGCTGCAAACAAACTTCCTGCTGCTGCTGATGAATCAAAACAGTGAAGTTTTGGACTGAAAACCTGTAAAACAGCTGAAAGAAGTTCTGGAAAGCTGAGGGAACAGAATCAAAACGATCGAGCGGAACCTTTCACGTACAAGTAATTATGTGATTGTTGATATTAAAGTATTGATTGAAGTTTTAAAATGTACCTAAGCCTACTAACCTCCTGTCTGGGTGCGATATTCCTGCTGGGATCCATTAGGAACCTAAACATGCTGCAGGCAAACTGTTTGCCACAACTACAGACTTTGCCCTAATTCTGCATTCCTTGCCGCATGGAAGAGGACAAATAAGTCCAGATTTTAACGATCTCAGAAGAGCGTCAACAAGTTGGTGATAATGTATAAGGACAAGTCTGTGTTCAGGTCGTTTGGGCCCAAAAGGGCAGAAGTGCATCCAAGTTGTGTTCGGCTCAAACGATATTTACTTTGTCAGCCAGAGTTTGATCTGTGAAACTCTCCGATAGGCTCAACCGGCGAGGACTTCTTCGCCTGAGCCGCTCTCTGCCTATTGAAGACATCAGTTTTCCCCCGTGCCATCTGCGTATCAACCCTACCCTGTCAAGAAACAATCAACAGAACCATCTGCGGTCTAGTCAGCAGTCCTGTTATCCCTCCAACACAAATAATGACAAACTGCAAAAACAAAAAAAGCAGGGTGAGCAAGTCACTGGTGTCGCCATCAGGGAAAGGACGTCATCCGGCGAGAGAGCTCGATCAAACAGAGACACAATGACACTGTTTGACTTCTCTGTCATAACGGGAGCTTTTAAGAGACTTTATGTGGATTTGGAAAGAAGTCTTAGAAAGTCGGTCGACGCAGAAGGTCATTTGCAAAACCGTTTTTTGGTTTTTTTTTGTGATATTGAGATGAATTTTAACTTTGCCCTTCTGCTGGTGAAGGACATACAAGTTGACAAACTGCACAGGTAGCATTTGACTTTGGGTATTCTTTAAAACTGCTGCATGAAAAAAGCCAACAGCAGCTCTCTCTCTCTCTCTCTCAAGCCATTAAAATTCACTCACTCCCGGTGATTGCAAACAATGAGGATCCAAAAGCGGGAAAAGAGGTGGCAGACACAAAGATTAATTAAAAAAACGAAAAGCTGTACAATGGACACACGGATTGTTTCATTAGAAGCCAGTTGTGTGGCTGCAGAAATGCCAAGAAAATATGTGTGTGAGGGTCCGGGGATGGACAGCGCTTAAGATAAAACAGTCGGGAAAAATGTGCAACAGACAAAACCAGGCAATGTGGAATGGAGGAGGCCCCTAATGAAGCCAGCTGGTCCTAGTCCAGACAGGCAGAGGAGGGGGAAGGATTGATAGAGGGAGAGACCCACAGGGGTGGGTGGAGAGAGAGAGGGGGGGGGGGGGGTAAGACACGGAGGATGTATGGCCACTCAGGCAGCTCTATTGTATCAGAAAGCTCCAGTAGGTGTGTTTCTTCCAAACTCTGCAGAAAAACCCAGAGCGATGCCAAGCGGCACGTCTGCTAATCGTGCAGCAATTACTAGCCTAATAGATGCCTTTTTTTTTTTTATGCCGCTTCTCACCGCCTCGCCACCGCCGCCATGTTGGGAGGCAGAGATTCATTATAGTGGTGAAGAGGCAGCGGAGCTCATTGGTCGGTTTGTCACTACAACCAACAGTTCAGCTAACTCTCGGTGCAGAGGTCCAACAAACGAATGATTAAATGGCCGTTCAGTTTTCTCTCTGGCTATAAAAGCTGCGATGATTCTGCACCAAACTCAACGAGACACATGTGGTTTTTGCTTTTGATTCCTCAACTCCAACTATAACCATGCATGTTGCTGTTTGATCACTCAGGCCTGACCAAGGCTAACGATCAACACGTGTAGCTATAGGGGGCGCTGTTGCTCAGTAAAAGTTACATAGTGTTGCTTTACAGCTCAATAGAAACAGCCGATACAGACGAGAAGTAATCTGGTACATAAGCCACTACATAACAAATAGTTATTTATACTTTTTACTAAGTATTAAAGAACTTTGATGAGAGTGACACTGGCTGTTTCCTCCTGCTTCCTTATGCTAAGCTACGTGTGCTATACTGTAGCATACAGAGATTATATCAACCTTTCATAAACCTATTTACCAACATGTTTAACTTTTACTTTAAACCACCAGCAGCTTCATATTATCAAATACTACTCATACAACCGCAAAGTGCATGTAATTTATACAATATATGATTTTTTAAAGATACACAAAAGCCTAATATGTTCTGAGGGAGTGTCATTTAAAAAATAAAAGTCACAATCTCCATCTATAAATATGTTCTCAGTCAGTGCCACCACGTATGTAAATCTACAAAAGGAATAAATATAGGGATGATTAAATAATAAAAGGAACACGTGTCCCCTTGTCCTGTCTTTCTTGTCCGTGTGAGTGATTAATTTTAGAAACAAAGTGCAGTATTAATAGTAACTTGCTGCACTGAAAGTGTCCGCATTGGGAAATCTGGGGCACGGAGTGAAAAATTAAATAAGATACAAGATAAACACAGAAGAACAGCAAACAACTGGAATATTCAACACGTTCTGTCACAAGCAGTGAATCAATGTCAAATACATGTTTCTCAGAGATGGTTTGTGTCAAGTTCCAAAGTTTTACCTGCACAATAAGGCGATGAGCAAAAGACCGATGAGCAGCAGGTGAATGATAAGAAGGGTCAATGAAGTCCAAAGGTTACAAAGAGTTGGAACTCAGAGGATGAGATGATAATCAAGGGCCAAAAACAGGCAGAGGAGAAAATCCAGAAAATACAAAGATGGCTGGAAAGTTTATCAGCTTGAAACAGGAAGTGAATCACAGGTGGTATAAAAAACAGGGATGTCTGATTGGATAATTGGAATCAGGTGACCAGAGGAACAGCTGAGAAGCTGAACAACAGCAGGAAGTAGAAGTAAAGAAAATGCTTCTCTCTGTTGTTTATGGTTTGTTGGGATTCATTAAAACAGCAGAGATATATAAATGACCTTTTAACATGTTCATTCATCGACTCACTTTTTATAACTGCAACTTAAACATGAGAGTATTCAGTGGCAAAGATTATCCCAGATTATAACTTTAAGCTTAATTCAGAAATGGGAATAATCACAGGAAATGGCACAATTGTGTCTCTTACATGACACAGAACTGTGAATTGAATAATCTACTCATTCTAAAGTGTTTATTTTGGGGCAGAACAATCAGATTGCTATCAGATAATATTTCCCCATGTTTATAAAAATCCACTTTTGGGAAACTTCTCTGAACTGAATGAATGATTCATGGTGTTTTTGTTCCCACAGGGTTTAAATAAAAAAAATAAAAGCATTTGAAGCTGAAGTTGCTGTTATTTCTTTTCTCTCCGTCTCATGACTAACATGCAAGTTTGTTTTACTTTGTAAAGGCGGCGGATTCGTTATGGAAAGCAGTTGCAGATCAGCCATATTTCATTAAACTGTGGTGGCACAAGTCACATCTTTGTCCTGGTGATGAAGTTCGGTGCCCAAGTATCTGCAGCTCGTGGCCGGAAGTGTGAGCCAGCTCATGTGACACCGACTCGCTCTTTCAACATGACGACGATACAACACTTCAGGTTTTTAACACACATTGCTCTGCTGTTAGTTCTGTGTCATTTATCTGTAAAGGTCACATGAATCAGCTCCGTTGTCCAGATCACCACATTATCCAAATTTGAATAGGTTCTTTCTTGAAATTTGTTGAGTAGTTTTTTGTTTATTGTCCGTATTGTTTTAATCGTGGGTTTGTTGTTGTTAGTTTGGATGGTAAGTACCGTATAATACAAATAACTTTTAAGAAAGGTTGTGACTCTAAGGAAATCCAATTGTTTTAAAGGAGTAGTACTTCTGCTTTGTTTGTTTGTCAGTGAATGTCTGTATCTTGTTTTGTTTTGTTACATTTTAATTGCCCTTAGCCAAATTCCCTTAGGGAATAATACAGTTGTACTGTATTGTGTGAATCATGTACAGATATTTGTAATTACTCAAGATATGTCATTTTATACTATTTCAAAAAACTGACCTGGGACAAAAGATGACAAAATAGCTTTAAAAAATCATTTACAGCATTTAGTCTGTTGATTATTGAGAACTGTCTTATCAAATATAATAAAAAAAATAAAAACAACATTCTTGCCGCAGGTATTACACAAAGAAATGACATGAATATCAGCAGTTTTGAACTCAACTTTAGTCCCTTGGCTTTCGCTCCTAAATGTTTTCTGTAAACTGATGAAAGAGGTAAAATTAAAATCAGAGTAAATCCAAACAAACCCGTTGGAGCGATCCCCTGTATCGGCTGCTCTGTGGGTTTCTCACCTTTAATGGACATTCCTCGTTTTACACACTCTGCAATTTCCTCCAACGCCTGCAGAACAATTACACTTAATAAAGTTCCATCTGAAACCCACCAGGCCTGATGTCTAAACTTGACACCAACTGAGATTCAAAGAGGATGCCATTACGCTATTCAGGCTTCTCTTTTTTTAAGGCGCCGTGTTATTGTTTTCGGTGGGGGGGAGGGTTCAGAGAATCAAATGTAAATATGAGGCATCCTGGTAGATTTAGTGGAGTTATTGGCTTTGCAAATGTTTGAATAACTCCTCAAACACTTCCCGCTCTCCACGGGCTTCGGTGTCTCATCGCAGCTTTGGAGCTAAGTGATCGTTTGGCTAAATGAGGAGCCCCTGTCTCTGCGTGTTTGTGGGAGCTGTAATGACACTGTACTCTCAGCAGGCTCGTGCAACACCGCACCGGAGAACGAGGGAGACTGCTGGGCCTCCAGCATTCTGTGGCCCTGACTCATTCCGGTCCTCCTATGGACCCATTACTCCGCTCAGCGCAGAGGCTCCAGCAGCAGCGATGCCTCCTCCTATGGAGCCATTAGTCTGCAGCACGCGGACAGTAAAATAAATGCAATGGTGCTGATTCCAGATGCTGCAAGATGGTTCAAGTCCTGCCTCTTAAGGGGAACAGAAAGTTTGCATCTGACTAGTTGGCTGAGACAACATGAGGTGTTGAATGGGACGGGCCAGAGTATAAAAGATTAGTTTACACTAACCAGACATTTAACATTTCAACTTGGTTAAGATGCTGCAAATAAATGCTGTAAACATGGTCAATAAACTCACATGCATCTAAAGTAGAACGGGGTTTACTATTTTTATTATTTTATATTTTAGTTCCATGATCATAAATCCTAAATACTTCACGTTTTGAGTGGACTGATGTCTGAGTTTAGATTCTAGAAATAAACCCAAACTGTAAATGATCGAATATAAAATATTGTTTGTGATTAGGATTGATAAGAATGAATGGACGAGGTCCCTGAGCCTCTGAGCTGAACGGCCGCGAACAAAAGCTTTAATCTTCACTTTCACCGAACCCACAGCTGCAATTCTCTGGCAAATAATCCTGGAGTTGAACTGTAACACGATGAGATCCCAGTAAAATCAGCCGGGTTACTGGCGGTGGAACCACAAAGCCGGTTCTCTACTGGTTTGTTTCTGCTTTTCAGACGATCTCACGACGACAGGGCTCAGATTTTATCTTAATTCATGGTGTTCAGAAAGGTTGTTGATATTTATTCTTGGTTTATCCTAGTAAATTGATAAAATATCATAAATTTTGTATGTCTCTGAACAGTCTGAGGCAGATGAGGAGAAAGATATGATTTCTAAATCCGAGCCAACAACAATAACATAAGAATAAGAATAAGGATTTCTCTAATTGTTTCATGATTAACAACTAGTTAGAAAGTTGGTCTGAAGTTGGGAAGTTGCAAATTTCTTGTGGGACTAATAAAGGATTATCTTATCTTATCTTATCTTATCTTAACCGTGCTGTAGATATATCAAAAGTTTATGCTCTATAAGTAAAATCTTCTTCATGAGAAACTTTAAATGTGACTGAAAACACGTCTGCATTAGATAAAAAGTTGTCGACACGACGTTCGTCTTTGTTGCCAGAAAGACTCGACTTTCAGAATTAAAGCAGCTGCCATCAAACCGTGCAGCCAGGCATTAAACAAAAGACGTCATTTTCTGAGGGAGCGTTTGTGATTTGAAGGAAAATTAAAAGTCGGTAATTCTTTTGAAATTATTTTCGCCCAAACAACTCATCACTAGAAAGAAAGAAGTTCAAGAAAGCGAAGCAAATCAGTTTCTCAGCGAGCAGGACAATAAACATTCATTTTTGCAAAATTGACCACAAACAATAGGGAAAAGAAACAACAACAACGCAAAAGTGTCTGAATTACGTGAACGTTGCAGAGACAGAAGAAGATGTGGTGACAACAACAGGTGTCTGATTGTCTGTGGATCACACGAGAACCCGTACAGCTGCATGTTCCTCACGTCGAGAGAGACGGACGGAGGGAATCCTCCCGAGGGGTGAAGGAGTCAGAGGGTTTTTGTTTACCAGGAGCTGCGGTGACGCTCCGGTGAGGGAGCAGGGCGTGTCCACCGGCACACCTGGGGGGGGGCTGTTTTCAGGCTGGAGGCCAAAAAAGGAAAAGTCCCTCGAGGTCTCGATGAGCCACATCATGTCAAAGAGAGGGAGGGAGCAGTCTGGGGCTCTGGGGCTTTCTACAGGGGCCACAATTTACAAACAGGGACCAATTATATGTCCATCAATGCACAGCTCCTGATTCCATCCACATTTAACACACTGAGAAGTCACAGCCTAAAACCTGAGTGTGAAACTGAGAAAGTTCTGATGAGAAGAACTTTTGTTCCTCAGCCTCTGAAGCAGATAGAGACATGAAATAAATATATAAAAAACACATCTGACAGCTTAAAGGTTTGGCTCCTGTCGTAAATTATCACCATCTTTCTTTACTTTAGTCCGTAAACTCACTGTCACTCCTGCCCCTTCCTCCTCCTCCTCCTCCTCCTCCTCCTCAAACACTCACTCTTGGTCAGCAGGAACATTATTAGTCATTATTTTCGTAATTGTTTTCATCAATGAAACTCTTCTGTAATCTTCTAGCGCTAACAAACAAAAACACTTTTCTAAAGGGAGAAGGTCACAGACGTTGCACCCGGTCTTAAAGGTATATATACGCAAATATGTCACATCCTGTCGGACTGAGTTAAATAATTCCAGTGTGAGATGAACGCTTCTGGAGATGTGCGCTCCACATACAGACAGACGGACGTTTGGGGAAGTAGAAGGTGGATTTGAAGAATCGCTGTAGTTAAAAAATTGTCATATTCATTTAAGTATTTAAGACTACTGACAGGACAGGGGCGCTTCAGGGGCCAATCAGATTTGAGCTGGGGCCAACGGCCTCCTGGCCCCCCCCCCCCCGCGGCCCTGGATCCGCCCCTGCTTCCAGTGCCAGCTCAGCAGGAAACATGTGGATCCAAACCCGTGTCAATCAGCTGATGAATTGATTCACGTTTAAAGCGCCGCTTGGCAATAATACATTATTTTTTACCGCAGTGTCTCTTATCAGCCTGAAGCACAAAGTGGAGCTGCAGCAGAGGAACACATCACATCCTGAACCAGCAACTCGTGGTTTCTCTTATTTACCCAAATTAAATATTGGTTTTAGATTTTGGACACTTTTCAACTTCTGAAGAGGTAACGAGGAGTGTTTTGTGTTTGGTTTCCTTCGCTGTAAAGCTTCACAGACTCGAGCAGGTACGATAAATGAGTGCGTTTGTGTGGTGGATGTGACGTCACGCTCGGCTTCCTCTTATTTCTTCTGGATTCTCGGGATTGACGTCTTTAACGGAAGATAAACAACCAAAGATGTGGCCCACCAGGAAAAAAAAGCAAACAAAGAGTGAGGAAATTGGAATTCAATCATATATAACATTTAATTCTTACCTAAAGAAAACTCCAATGGAGAATAAGAAGAGTCTGTGGTCTCCTACGGGATGACGGAATTATATTATACATTTAATACCGAGGCGATATGTCGACACAGAGAAATAAAAGGTTCAGTATCTTCACATTTCCTCCTGCCTTTGCTCACTGTGCCTCATGTTTAGTAACATGAAAGCAGGGAAGCCGCCTTTTTCCCTGCGGAGCGGTAACATCTCTATTTGTCGTCCCCGGGGAACGCCACTTGTCAGCGCGGCGCTCTACACAGATAGATCCTTCTTCTGACTCTGAGGGAAATCACCTCGTTTGTTTTGTGTCAATCCACTCAAATCCTGCAGCGCCATTGTTGCTCCGCTCCGCCTCGGCCCTCCCCTGCCGTCCCCGGAGAGAACGACCACGTTCGTTCTGTCTGCGTGGAGGAAAACAACAAAAAAAAAGGTCAACTTAACAATACAGAGCCACAGCGTTCAACACACATTTTCATAATATGAAGCAGTAATTACCTCAGGTTTAAATTTATACCGTTGTATAGACACAGAAGCTGCTTCTGAATGTCTGAGAGGAATCCACTGAAGGTCTGTGTGAGGACGCGTCAACGTGAACAACAGTTCAATCAGGATTTAAAGAGCATTTATTTATATTATATTATCATTTTTAGTGTAACCTCTGCACTTTAATGTGAAAACTGACAATAAATATTGTTTAAAAAACGACTGCTTTGTACTTGTCTTTTATTTAACAGCAGTTAAGACTTTGACCTCTATGACATTAGGATTATTGAATCATTTCAACTGTTAGACATTATGATGTTCTAGAGGGGGAAAGGTTCTCTATCTGGATCTTTCTGAAAACAACAAAAACTCTAAAAGTGTCACTTTTAGTGCTGCGATCATTTTTGAAAAAATATAATTTCCGAATAAAGTTCAGGGACTCAAACGCAAACTGTTCCCTATGCACGTACCACCTGCTCACGTACAGTATCATTGTGCTCAATTATCATCCATTATCATTGATACTCTCTGCTGTCATGTGGTTCTCTCTCATCACTCACTGGTGTCACACCTCAAACTGACGCTGTCGACTCCGACACAGATTGCCACTCATCCTGCACGTTCAAGATAAAAGTTCATTACTTCTTCCTCGAAGCCACAAACCTGTTCAGAACGTTGTGTGATTTTATCAAATGTTTCTACTGAAATGCTGAAAGTTTGCATCCAAATGCTTGTTGCATAACCCGCCTGATTTAAACCTGATCAAACGGCTGAGGTCTGACTTTGAAAAGTGTCGCTTTGCACACACACCATTAGAGACGACAGGCGCTGCTCTGTCACTGTACAGTACATAATGTTCAGGTTGACAGTACGTGGCGGCACCGAGTGCACGAGGCACCTTCAGCGGGAATAATAAGCATTGTGGAGCGGTGCACTGAAGCAGGTGCAAAGACGCCCACTTCTTCCTCCCCCATCGCTGACGAGCCCCCCGTATCACACACAGATGTTTCCCATCAAAGGCCCCCCCACAAAACCTCTCCACCCCGAGTATGTAAACCGAGATAAAGACCCATTCAAACGGAGCAACTCTGCAAACTGTACCTTGCTATTGAGCTTTTCTTCCTTTTACAATACACACTTCAAGACTGGGGAGTCGCTCGTGGTGCTTTTCCTCTCCCTTCATCTGAGGGGTCACATATGCTTGAGTGCCACGAGCGAAACATGTAGGTAGGGACGCCTGTGATAGGCATTTGTAAATTGACAAGGAGGAGAAAAAAAAGAAAAAGGGATAATACCAGAGTGGTATTTGGATGCGGCGTTGGAGAAAAAAAGCGAGTGATTGAATAACAGTAATTAAAGCAGTTATTCGTTCGGCGAGCACCTGCGTGAGGGATGATATTGCTCCTTAATTCAGCTCAGTTTAACTTCTCTCAGCCGGTGGTTCCAGCGTTGCCTCATTAATCGCTGATTGGCATCGAGCTGTTCACAGGAACAAACTGTTTACTCTGTCTTGCCTGCTTTTCTGTGGGCTGCACGCGGCGACGGCCTCTCTCCCTCTCTCTCCCTCTCCCTCAGACGCAGCATCAGGGCCCATTGTGCTGAAGGAGGCAAACACTGCACTTTACAGATGATCTAACGTGGACTGGGCGATAAGGCGGCTTTGTGTAGACATCGCACAGCAGCGGTGGATGTGTTACTCTACGATAACGCGGCGTATTTTACACGTTGTTGTTGACATGCTGTGCAGAAATGTGGGATGAAAAGGTAGAATCTGTGCAGGTGGCTTTCAAAATCAAGGTTTTTATCACTTCTCAGGTTTTAAAGGTTGATAATCGCAGAGAGTCACTTTAAAAAGAAAGAATATTAACACTTAAAATACGATTTTTTACTCCAATCTAACAATGTGCATGTAATAGTGGATATAAGAAGTGTGAAAGTTGTCAATAAATAGCTCTCGCACAAATCTTCACTTCACAGCTCTACAGTGTTTCAACTCATTTTATACAACGTTACTATTTGTTTTTTAGCACAATAATAATAATACTAATGATAATTAACACTATTAAATCGGCCATGTTCTAATGGTAGACAAGAGTTTACAATTAGCTGGTAGAGAAGCATTTTGCTGCTTAACACCTATCACATCATATACGTGATTATTCAGCCTTGGTGGAGGTTTGCTCTCGACTGATTCTAGTTTAATCTCTAAAAACAGCAGAAGGAAACTGACCTTGTTGATTTGCTTATTTAAAGAGAAGGAAAAATAATAGATAAGCATATTGATTCCAGGAGTATGTAAATGATATAAATTACAAAGATTGACATCTAACTCTCCAGTAAAGCTCCACATGTACAATCTTTGTTCTTCTGTCACAACATCTCACTGAGATTTGTTCTTTATTTGAAACTAATCTGCATCTCACAGAGGGAATATATGTGTATTTCACTAGATATTCAATAAAACTTTGACACAATCTGCAAATATTCCTCGAAGTTATCACTGTTGACTAAATTAAGTTAGTTTTTTCACCTTTAAACGTCTACGGATGCTTTATATAGACACTTTTCAGACTATATACATTCTCAGAAACTCCTTTCCTTCGGGGCCTTCCCACAGGTGAACCTCCCACTCCTGCGCCACCGAACCACAACTGCCAGTCAACGTGAAGTGAGGTCAAATCCCAACCCTGCAGGTGAAAACAACCTAATGCATGGGAGACGGGTTGGGGGGGCGGGGCTAAGCTATGCATTCTCCTTCCAATATATCACAACACAATTGAGTGAACTGACAATTACAGGGAGACGAGAACATGTAATTACGGCTGTGAGGACGATTGATGGGGAATAATGGCTGGTTGTGATCGTGTGGTCACATTGTTGTTTATCTGCCAACAGTGTTTGAGTCACATAAGTGCAACTTATGAATAGTGCATTAATAGTTCCAGTTCACTTGCTCTGCTTGGTGAACACGGCTCCGGTATCCAAATGCCTCAAGATTAAATAAAGTGGATGAAAACATGAAAGTGGAGAAATGCATGTTTGGGTCCGAAATGTCCAAAAAAGGTCAAAGCAGCAAATGATCTGAAGGCAAAGAGATGTGGTTGAAATCTCTAGAAAACAAGTTGTTGTCTAATACTAATTCTATAAGGTAATATCTCATATTTCATGGCCACCAAACAAATAAAGAGAGGATTTCACAGCTAGGCGTTTGTGTAATGCAGCCCCTGGTGATTAGAGAACCAATCTGTCAACTGAATCACCTCAATTTAAAACTCTGCTTTGGAAATCGTCCATTTCACTGAAGTGCGCTCGTGCGACACACTGAAGTTCCTCCAGCGTGGCGGCGGCGGCGGCGGCTCTCTGACCTCGCTGGAAGTTGTGGCGCCGGAAAAAGACGCCACCTCTAATGTGGATAAAACGCAGCAACACATTATAATTATCTGTCTGCCGTATGCATTCTGTGCCATTGTTTCCCCGTGTGCTGGGGAGAGCGAGTGTCGGGAGAGAGAGAGAGAGAGAGAGAGATGGAGACGAAGTGAATGAGCAGCTGTGGCAATATTTCCAATATTTACTCTCCTCCACTGAGTGCAGTTGCTCGGGCCTTTGAGGAGCAATCAAACATCCGGAGATGGTCGGAAGATTCTCCCTTTAAGCCACGAGGTTTTATTTGAGAAAGAATACCTTCTGTTCGAAGGATTTGCAGCCATTTCATTTGAATCCATCTGTTTTTTTAAGGTGAAAAAGAGAGAAGAGGGGGAGTGAGGAAGGAGAAAATGAAATAATAAAACAAACAAACAACAAGAGAAAGAGGCAGGCTATTGAAGAGAGCATGTTTGTGCATCATATTGTGCTTGATGTAATGTAGGTCAGTGTTCTGCACAGCACCAGATAAGACACGGGGAACAAGTGTTGTGTGTACTTACAAGCAAATATCTGTCAAAATAGCAGTTGACAGATCTACAAGAGCCTCCTCTCCCTCTCCCTCTCCCTCCTCGCTCTCTCCCCATCTTTTTTTTTTCTCCTGTTTTTTTGTTTTTTGGCCGGGGAAGTGGTTCCTTCGTCATTAGCATTTTTGAAAAAAGGGCCAGAGATTTGGGCCTATCTGCCTCCACTCGCTGCCGCAAAGCCAGTCTGGCCCAGGTTGTTATCTGTGCACTACAGAGGTGCAGCTGTTTAGCAAATGGATTTGCAGATTTTTAAAGGGAGATGAGGAGGAAAAAAAATAAATAAAAGAGGGAGGGGGGTGGGGGGGGGTGGGGGGGGGGTGTGTTGAGAGAAGAATCAGGTATTCACAACAACCCTCCCCAAACTGGCGCTCTGTGTGTCTGCGTGCGGACATGCATGTGTACGTGTTCTCTTATAAATCTTTACCTTCTGTCTTCTGAAGCCCACGTTATTTTTGGAAATGGCATTAAACACACACCAAAAAAAAAGCATGAAAAATGCTTATTCTCTCTTTTTCCGCGCCTTCCTTTATTCACTTTCCAGCCTCCCGAGGGGCCTTTTCTTCTGCTCGCCGCGCACCGCCGCCGCTCCAGCTCCCAACTGGACCGAGGGAGGCTGCGAGTGGAAGGAGGAACCAATGGGTTGCTTTAGGTGGGGTGGGGATGCTGCTGTCTTCACCACAGCTGCTGGCAAGTGCGTCTCTTTTGTCTAATGCAATCCCAGCGAGGCCGACACACACACACACACACACACACACACACACACACACACACACGTTCACACACACGTGGAGGAATTCTGGCTTCAATCAAGGGCCCCCATGGGAGAGAGAAAAGGGCCCTAAGCCATTGGAGACACTGAGGGTGGTTGGCTTTCCTAAGTGGGGGTATGTACTGTATGCATGCACATGCAAACACACACACACACACACACATGCACGTACACACACTTCTCCTCAAACAGACACCCTTGTTCTCTCCCTCTTAAAGATGCGAACTCGCACCACCAACGTATGTACACACATGGACACATGCAAGAACACACTCCTTACACTCAAACACACACACACGCACACACACACACACACACACACACACACACACACCACACACACACCACACACAGACCAGATAGTGTGAGTGTGATGCCTCCGAGCTGCAGCCTCTGTCTCTACCAGGAGGTGTCGTATAACCAACCAGAGGATGCACAGATTCTCTTGCAGGCAGAAGAGGGAGGCGAGAAAAAGAAAGCCTCAGAAGACTAATGACAGACAGACTCACACACACACACACACACACACACACACTCACACACACACACACACACACACACATTGACCCGGTCAGAAAGTGTGTGCAAACCATGTAATGCTCTTTTTGTTGTATTTCAAAGATCAGAGGATATGATTCAGCAGAACGGTGCAAACACTTATTTCAAAGACAGTTGAAGTCACAAACCAACACAATTAAAAACACACACTTCTTTCTAAACACACTTCGATGCCGTTCTGTGTGTCTGAGTAAATATCTTTACATCTCGGGCTTATCTGTTAATATTTCTCTAGTTTTTATGGAGCATTCAAATTGTATCGTACCTCTTTTATATTTACTTATGTATATTTTAGTGGCCGATGAATATTGTACCATCTGTAACAGCAACTGTAAGTCAATCCATGCATGTAAGTTATTCATGCTGTCACCCAGCCTTGCCACTCATCCATTCTAGTTAACATGCCTTGAATTTGTAGGCTGCACGTGTTTGTCTGACTCGGGTTTTATATTCAGATTCTGGTTGTTGTTGGTTGTTGTTTTTTTTTTGCACTCCCCTCCTGCGTTCTTGTTTCTGCGCCGCAACGACACAACGGAGATAATTAAAGTTTCATCTCGTCTGGGTTAACTCCGCCCATCAGGTACAAAACAGAACGTGCAGCTGTAATATTATTTGAATCTCTGTGAAATAGATGGATGAAGTTTTGTTGCTATCAAAACGTCTTAATTAACCTAAAATAGTCCTTTTTGTACCTATTGTACTAAAAATAATTTAAGTTGCATATCCTTGGGTCGGCAGCCACCTCCCGTCATGCTCTGCTCGTCACATCTCCTTCTACTTATCCCCAGAAACACCTTTGACCTTTGGCTCTGACGCTCGGAAAAAGTCAAAGTGATTATTTTCCGACGTGGGTGCCTCTCAACAATTAACAGGCCGTTACAATTACAGCCTGATTAATGACAGCAGAGGCAGGCCCACACCGGAGGAGACGACTGCAGATCAAGCCTCTTAATGTCAACTTTCCATTTTCTAGCAGCGCGAGAAATAAGATATTCCGAAAAGTTAGAGTCGACATATGCACTACTTTGCATTTGTTATCAGTGTGTTGAATGGGCTATTGTGCTGATAAATGCTTAAATGCTATAAACTGCAGCTTCGGGGACAGTAGGTGTTCTTTGTAACGACTGAACTTGCTTCCAAAATTAACAAAGAAATCTATTCAAACAGAAGAGAAGAGGTGTGCAGGTGTCTTTTAATTTTATTCATCTTCTTTGCTGAGCCATTAGTGGGTTTTTGTCTTTGCCCAACCGTTGTGTGGGCGGCAGAGCTAACAATTAAACTATTGTTAAGACAATTGAGGACTGATAAAACTGTGTTCAGGCAGTTTAATATTCCAGTGTTGCTTCACTGTAATTACTATTAAACCATTTAACCCTGAAATATTTTTTTTTTCTTAGCAGGGAAGCCGCAGCACAAACAAGCAGCCGGTGTATTGAGGAATTATCAAATGTCAAAGTTTTCAGGGAACAAACATGATTAAAATGTGGATTTTTGAAATAGTTTTTAATGAACATAAATCAACTTCCCCCCGTCGGGAGTTTAACTTCCCGTTTGATGAAGATAATTTCACCTCTTCAGGTTTTTGCTCTGTGGGCTGCAGGAGATCAGGTGAACCGGCAGTTGTCAGAGCAGGTGACGAATGGGCGCAGAGAAGAGGAGTTTTTTGGCCTTCGTCGGTGGCTCTGACAGATGCTGCCTGTCCGCGTGTTCATCCCCCTCTGCCAGAAATATCAGGCTGGGGAATTAGGAGAGGCGATCTATAATTTAACGTAACAAGTGACAGTTCGTATGCTGCAGCGGCAGAAGAGGAGCCACAATAGGAGTGCATCTCGGCGCTGGAGATCTCGGGCTCGCCTCGAGCAACCACCTCCTCCCTTGGAGTG
Organism: Verasper variegatus; assembly: GCA_026259375.1. Classification (NCBI taxonomy): domain Eukaryota; kingdom Metazoa; phylum Chordata; class Actinopteri; order Pleuronectiformes; family Pleuronectidae; genus Verasper; species Verasper variegatus. The sequence goes on from CM048048.1 coordinate 21,659,716, forward strand.
GGAGTGGGAGTGAGGGAGGGTGGAACGGGTGAAAGAAAACACCAACACACACACATATGCTCTCCTGCTCTCTGCCAGGTAGTGGAAAGAAGAACCTCCAGTGTGGCATAATGACTTTGCAGGGAAACAATAAGAAATAAATACCTTGGAGCTCCTCTATTAGTCAACACTTAAAAATCATTTTTTGCCCTCCCTCCCTCCCTCCCTCTCGTCCCCCCCCTCTCTCCCTCTCTCCCTGACTCTCTGGGTCTTAATGAGCCTCTTGTTGGAGAGATAACTAGGGCCGCCGCTCTGCTCCGTGGCGTTCACGATGAGGAGACTGTTCGCTGTAATCACACAGAGACTTGAGATGGAGGGAGCCTGGATTAGCTACTTTACCATGTGTGGAGTGTTTAACATGGCACCCGACACCGTGCTCCTTCCTGTCTTCACTAGACAAACACTCGCCGTCATTAATTTCATTTGCTTATCACAATCACCCCCCTCTGTTCCCTCTCTCTCTCTCTTCCTCCCTCTCTGTGCACTGCTCCCTTCATCCCTCCCAAAACCTCCAATTTGGACCCTTTTCCCATCCAGGCGTCAGTGGAAATTATTGCGGCCCGCTGCTAAGAATTACTAGGTAAAGAAGCTAAATGAAGATGAAGAATTGGAAAATGTTTCCAGTTGGAAGAATGTTGATTACCAGAGCCGGGGTCCTGGAGGATTCCTCACTATTTATCCTCATATTTTGAGCTGCCTCTCCCTTCCCACTCCCCTTCCGCTCTTCTCCTGGGGCCTCGGAGAAGCAGCTTGCACTCGGCGCTGCCAAAAGAATTTATTAGAGCAAATGGTATTGTAAGCCCTATGGAAGGCATACCTTATGTGAAGATTTAAAAGATATTAGGAGGATGGCGCAGGCAGGAACCCAGGTGTGCCGGGTAATAGCCATTGTCTTGGAGTGTGTGCGTGTGTGCCTGCGCGGATATTTACACGTGGCTCAGTGTGTTTATAGAGCTTCTGCCTGGCAAGACAAGAGGAGGAGCACAATGCACCCGAGGCACCGGAGAAGACGGATTCTGGTGAGTATACACAGCACATAACTTCATCATAAACCTGAGCCGGAGTCTCTCAGCTGTCTGAATTAAAGCCACTGTACTCACTCTGCCGCAGACCTGGTTCACAAACTGGGGACATTTAGGGCTTTTATTTCCCCGGTGCGCCACAAGGGCGGGGTTCACCACGGTCGGCCACTTCTGGTAGGTCACAGGAAAAAAGGAAGTAAACTGGAAGTATGAGTCTTGACTTCCTGTTGTGGATGCTCCTTCGCTTGTGATGTGTTTAAGGAAGGAAACATTTACTTAGTCGTTCACTAACTCCTACTTCACTTTACAGGGTCTTCTACGTCTTTCTCGGCGCCATACGACATACGACAATGTTCATTCGATGGAAAATCAAACAATAAAATTTATTTTCCAATTTGTATTAATACTTTTAGTTAAAAAAAACATGTTGAATTCAATCTTTTAAAGTAGAAATAAACTCCGCTCCTGGTACATATTGCTGGGTAAGGAGTGCACGATATAGGGTATAAAAGCACTATGGCGATCTCACTATATACAGTGGATTTCTGGTTAACAGTATTTCCCGTGTCTTGACTTCCTGTTCACTAACTGGGTCACTGGTTTTCACGTCTTCGGTGCGAAAAAGTTTCTGATGAGTTGACGTGATTGATTCAAATCTTTCTTATTCTTTTCTACCTCCTTCTACCTTTGCACATTAAAAAACACATGTAATCTCATAAAGACAAACCGTGTCCATGGCAAAATCCATTTTTGTCTTAAAAAAAACGAACTTGTGATGATTTCAGGCTCCGGCACCGGCTGGAGCTGCCGTGGTGCTTAAAGTGCGTATTAAGTGTAGTATGGTAGCAGCACCTTATCCACATTATGCAGCTCAATTATTCCATGAGCAACACCTGCAAAACAAATTTGGCATTCAAATTTGCTAAGGATGATCAAACAACACCGAAAAACTGTCATTATTTCTCCCTCACATGCAGCAGCGACGGGAGGAGGGGGGGGGAAACTATATTATTTATTTTTTTCTGGATGCACCAAATTAAGTATATTCAGCTGGAAGCAAACTTCATTTTATAGATTTCATTCACCTCATTTACCAAAGTGTATTTAACCGGCATCACAAAAACAACAGCGTAAATCGATTTGGGTCCACAAATCTCACCTGGCAGGAAAAAAAAAAACAATCCCGCACACGCTCGTCTAAAGAACTTTTCTGAGGGGGGGGGGGGATTTTTCTTTTTCAGCTTCCTCCAATTACGAACGTGTCCGGGTCTCATCTTTGATGTAACTTTTACTCTGAGACCTAAAAAGAAGCCGAAGATGCTTCTGCTTGCTTCGGCTTCTTGCCGTGAGGATTCATTCCGCTCGGCCCCACTAAGCTCGCCCTGCACTCTGACGCCAGATAAAGAGAAATCAGGGCTAATGAATTGCGCCTCCCCGGATATAATTCTGTAATAGCTATAATCAGGCCGTTCGGAGCGTATGAATATACATGGCCGACATCAGCTGCAATCCTGTTGGTGGTCAATATTCTTGAAGCTTTGCCAGTCCGGGAATATTCCTGCTTCCCCGCGCTGCCTTAATGTTATCAGGTAACACACACTGGCATTAAATCCCACAACAAAATAAAAGCCTCTTTTTGGAAGCCTTCACAGGAGACAATGCAGCTCTCACCGAAAGCCCTTTAAGTGTTCGTGTTTTAATGTCATTACGGCACCACGAAGCTGCACAGGCCGGGCGGGAGGGGAGAAAGAAAAACCGCAGCTTGAAAAGAGAAAACCCTGCACAGGACCTCAAGGTACATTTGCTCTGTGCGGAGACAAAAAGAATCCGGCAATGGCAAAAACAAACGGGACGGGTTTATTACGTTTACGCGGTGAATAGTGGAACAACGGCCCAGGCAGTCCTCGCTGACAGCTTCTAAAGCCGCAGATTTGTGCCCATTAGTCACACATTTTAGCAAGAAGGTGGTTTCTAAAGTGCATTGATGGGGATTACAGTTCTATCCTTTCCTGTCTTTCTTTCAGCACCGAAACATGTGGCTGATTCCTGAGATGCCAGGAGGTTTCCGCGAAGAAGAAAGGAGTGGGGGAACTATTGTATTTGTTTTCTAAAATGGCAATCCACAGGGTATTAAGGGGCTTAATCTGTGATTAATATTTTAATGATACAAAATAAGCGGCGAATCCTGAAGTTTGCACCGTCCCACACCGCGGGAAGGTTTATTTACATGCTGTCTGGGAGAGAGGGGGAGAAAGAGGCAGATGAATGCAAAACACGTTGGGTTGAGATTACATGGTGGCACTTGGGTGCGATTACACCACAAGGGATTTGAATAATCTTAGTTTATTGAGTTTGAGATATTTTGTAATCGTAGATTAGTTTTAACAGGGACATTCTTAAACGCGCTCTCCAACGCGAGGATTAACGCAGATAAGAGTTGAATTCAAAATCAGTGTTTCGGGGCCTATTAGTCCTCAAATGTTCTTCCTCCTGGAGTTTGTGATGTTTCCAGAGAAAGTTGCTTTACTTTCTCAAAGTTCAACACGACTCGCATCGAGATCAGTAAAACACAAAAAACAGTGTGTAGGTCGAGATTAAACGCTTCGATCATGGTGGTACATCAGAAGAAATTATGGAATTAAAGTGGAAAATCTGGACGATGAGTTATTTTATTCAACAAATCAACTTAATACAGTTTTGAGGTACTTCTACTGTAGTTTTTACACTTTCTAAACTTTTTACTTTTTACATATTTAACAGCTTTGTAGATTGAGATTTTACACAGAAACACTCAACACTTTTATAGAAGACGATTCAGTCACCGTGTATCTCAAAGTACAGATCACACATTTATACATTAATAATGATTTAAAAACATAAACGTATTTTGAATTTTGTGCACACTTCTACCACCTGCATTAATAACTTAAAAAAAAACGTTGCCCTTTCCTCTAACAAGAGCAATAAGTTGTTAAGTCGACTAATAAATGTACGATTTTATCACCGTTTCAGTAAAACTGAAGTCTAAAATATGCATGAAGGCCGTAAAAAGACGAGAATCAGCTGCTGTTACCACTTAAGAAATCACAGGGTGTCATTTGTTCTGTGCAGATTATTACCATCAAAAAATAAACGAAATCCCACCTGAACTCTTCATTCAGCAGCTTCACTCGTAGTGTGGAGCTCAGATCTTCTCCCGTGACCTCCCTCCCTCCCTCCCTCCCTCCCTCACTCGCTGCTTGTTTCAAAGCACTGAAGAAGAAGAAGAAGAAGAAGAAGAAGAAGAAGAAGAAGAAGAAGAAGAAGAAGAAAAATACATTAGATAACCATCAGTGTCTCCAACATCTTTCCTCAAAGAGGCTGAAGGCCCACATTTGCCTATAATTGGATTTGATTTGCACTCCCAGCATCAGTTAGGGAGATTAAGGGCAAGCACAAAAATCCCCACGATTCCTTTTCATCCCGATGACAAGCGGGGCCTAACGGATCCTGAAAGGAATATTTGTGACGGGAAACCTTCGCGTCTCGGCGCACACACAGGCTGCTGGAAATGACAGTCCTGGGGAACAATGAACACATAATACAAAATAAAAACCCAGATTATTATGGGTGTCTTAAGGCACCGTTTGATGTCGTTTCTTTCAAAGTGCCGCTCGGTACCTGCGTGATCGCACTCGACTGGAATTCCTCAAAAAACGTAAAAAACCTACAACAAGGCGGGAACAATAGTTTACTTGTTACAGAACGAACGCCAACCGTACAGAGTTGTGGTTTAAGAAAAAAAGTTGTAGTGCGCGGTGTTTAGAGGCCGAATCGTGCCAACGAAAGCTCTCACGCAGAATAATATGAGACTTAACTTATTTTTCCTCCTCTTCGTCGCCTGTGGGGAGAGGGAGTTTCTGCTGCGGCCTGATAAGTCATCTATTTGAATGGATCGTCATTCTCACAGGTATGTATATAAAAAAACAACCCATATTCCTCTCCCCTTTATTCCGCTCCTTTGACGATGAGCAATGCTTACACTAGATTAAATATCACCATCAATAGACTTCCCCACGCTCGGGTGTCGTATTCACTCTACCCCATGCCAAAAGACTAATATTAGTATCTCCGGAAAATAATCTCTCTTTATTTCGCAAGTTCCCCGCTAAGGCATTCACATTCGCATTTATCAGAGGATTTAAATGCGGATGAAATAGTATATAAGCTGGATCCCCTGAGGAGAGGTTCTCATTCTCCGGTATTCTTTCAGATGGGGAGAGAAGAGAAAAGGAGAGAGGGAGCACGCTGCACCTTGGCGTAGAAAAAGGGAGGAGGAGGAGGATGCCGAGGAGGAGGAATTAATTTTTCCCCTCTGGGAGAAACACATGCTGGATCTCAAGAGTTGGAGGGAATCTTCCCATCTCGCTCTGATTGGCATTAAGAGGGTAGTGGGGGGGGTTGGGGGGGGGGGGGGTGAGGGGGAGAGAGATGCCACGGTTGTTACTAATGATTTATTGTCTGAAATGCGAACGGTGTGCTGGTGGGTGCTTGTCGTTCAAAGGAAGATCTTCTCTGCAGCAGGTTTGGATTCTTGTGAAACTGGAAGCAGGTGCAGGCGAGGAGCCGAAGTTTCAGTCGTCACAGGATGTCTGGGACGCCCGTTTCCCCCCCGAGTCGGAGAAAATGGGTCGAGGCAAAAACTTTAACACTTGAAAAAAAAGAACCATGAGTAATAATTAATCTGCTGAACATCAGAAAATGACACAGTTATTCTTAATCATAAGCTTTTAAAATGATGTCATTTACATCAAAAAGCAGCAAATCGTCACAGCTCAGAAGCTTCAACTCTAAAAAGCTGCTGGTTCGTTTTCTGTCCAGCAATTAACTGATTAATTGATCATTTCAGCTTTAAACGACAAGACAATCCCGAAAACACGCAGGTCATAAAACTATAGAAAGTGTTCATGAAGAGCTTGAGTGTTGATCTTTACAATACAGTGTTTTGGCATCCGCCCATTCACACCCGCACTCACACAGTGCATCGGTGTGCTGCACTTCCTCTATCACTGAACCACACATTTGGGTTGAGTATCTTTGGGGGGGTACGAAGAGCTGTTTTCCGCAACAGGAATCAAGGGCTAAGTCACGTGTCATGGTGAGAAAACAACCGATGCACCTTTGTGGGTGTTGAACGTCCGGGGTCAGTCGGTCCCCCCCCCCCTCCAGGATTCTCCCTTTTAACGGTGAAGTGTCACATCTGGGTTTGTTCGGTGCACACACGGCAGAGGGAGAACCGAACAACCTGGACTGAACAGGCAGGAAACTCCAAAGGAAAGACATCAGAGCCCCGCCCACAAGGTCCGACTGACAGGTAAAGTTTTTAAAAAGTGCAGCATTGAGTGCAAAGCAGCGGAGAAGAAGCAAAAATAAAAACAAGACTCTCACAAATTACCACTTTAATATTTGATAGCGTGTGTGGGCTTCCTACCACTTAGTATAATTAAATCAGCTGAGACCTCACTTATAACGGCTGAGTTTGGACGCCATTTACGCCGTGTTGGGTTTCATTCACTCACACAACTGGGACGGCGGTTTCATCGTGACAGGCTGAAGGGGGGGGGGGGGGGGGAGGAACAAACACACAACAACACAACGTTTGATGCATTTACACAACAGAAGCCCAGATAATGCGGTTAATGGCCAGACGTCTAGCCAGACACTGTCCTCTGTGTGCCGACGGGTAGACAGACGGCTGCGGAGCTGCACACAGATCAACCCGTATTGACTCAATCTATTGACAAATGAATTTGGGGGCAAAGTCCTTCTGCGAGTTGTTGATTTAGGTGTCACAGTTCATTCCCGCTGGTGCCAACACTCACAGCACATATCTCTTCCTTGATCTGACGGCAAGCTGTGAGTTCAAATATCCTTTTATTAAAGTGTAATAAATCAGAACTTCGAGCGCTTGTCGCCAGGCAGCGCGTTTCCACGGCGCCGCTCATTAAGAACGAGCCGTAAACTGCGAGGAGAAGCCGGCAAACGTGAAGAATATCACGCCGAGCCATTAAAAACTGAAATAATGTCTGCGAATTCAAAATGGAAATGAAATGAATGCGACGCAAAGTTTGTTTTCCGCGATATTATAGTCAACTGACTACATTAAAAAGCAATTAAAACTAACTATTGCATTACAAGGGAATGAATTAACTTCCAGCACATTGAAATGCATGTTTTCTCCATTAGCGTGGTGTAAATGAAACTCTTCATTAAGCATTAAGAAATAATAAAGAAAATTAGTCTGCACTATGAGCCCTTTAAAATGTTCATTATTAGCTGTATTTGTTTTAATGAGCTGTCTGAGAAAAGAAGAGGAGAAAAGAGAAATAAGTGGAGGGAGAAAAATGTGCCGTGGTGGTAACTCGATCAAGTTTCCAAAGTCATATTGGGGAGGGGGGGGCAGGGGGGTGTGGGGGGAGGGAGGTTAATGAAATCTTCAAGGGAGATCAGCCGATTTCATTTCTCCAACTTCTCTCGCTTTGTACAAAGATGCAGCAGGTGTCGGCTCCCGAGAAGAATTTTTGGGTAAATATTGATCCTATAAATAAGTGTGCCGTTCAGCCCCCCCCCCCCCCCCCCCCCTCGCCGAGAGATGCCCCCTCCCTGCAGACAACATGGGGGCTAGTTAAGTGACGCATCATCTTCAGTCCTCTGTCTCCCACTAGGCCACTGTGGGTAGGGTACAACTGTTGCGAGTGGGCGGCACATCTGTTCCCCGAGACAGGCGAGGCCCCCCCCCCCCCCCCCCCCCAGGGTCACCACGCACCTCGGGTAGCGTTTCACGTGCATCACTAATAACCGCTCTGGTATCTCCGCTTAGCTGAAGACAAAGGGGCCTTGATGGGTGCCACTCGCCTTCAGATCCCAGCCCCGACATTTCTAATAGAAAAAGCATTAAGTATCATGTTTACCTTATTGTCATCCCTCGAATCCATCTGGCGAAGCATTTGCACTTAACAGGTTAAGTGTATTCGAGATGTACACGTCTGACATGGAATAAATTTGCAGTCGGTGGCGCGGGTTCCCGATTGAAGCACCATATGCACAGTGCTGCTGTATGTCGAAGTCGCCAGGTTTCACAGGCAGCGGCGTATTTTTGAATTATGCACAGAAACAATGAGGACAATTTATGGACTTAAAACTGTATCAGTGGCTCAGCTTACCCCGCAAACTTTACAGCGAGGGAATTCAAGAATCACAACTGTACGGCTTTTGTCAAAGTCAGGAGCGCTTCCTCCTACAGTATAGCCGGGGATCTGCAGCGCCCCCGCAACCACCAAAGTAAAAGTTTAAATCCAACTCGAGCTCTGAGAGGGAGAGCGGACAGAAACAGGGAGATTGTGTGTGTACTGTTAAAAGAGCCGCGGGGGGGGATGGAAAGGGAGTCAGGTGAGTTTGTGTTGGAGGTAGTGTGTGTGTGTGTGTGTGTGTGTGTGTGTGTGTGTGTGTGTGTGTGTGTGTGTGTGTCCGTGGGGCTGGTGGAGCTCACCGGGAGCAGCGGTGGCTCTGGTGGTGGAGGGCGAGCAGAGAGCGTGGAGGATGAAAGATGGAGCCTAATCCTCCACATGTGGCGTCTTCCCCCCCCCCCCACCCCCCCTCCCCTACCCTCTTTTTTTTTTTTAAAGGAAAGCCAACTGGAGCCGTTCTTTGGACTGCAGGCCAGAGGCTCCAGGAAAGCGCAGCCTCCAGCCAAAGCACATAGTGTGAAATGAGAAGCTAAAGCTTGAATGTGCTTTTGTTTATCAGAAAACTGCACTCTAAGTGGGATTGGCAGTGGAGGGGCCCAAACTCCATAAGTCATATAGACTGGCTCGGGCCGAAGTGGGGATGGCACGGCGAGGTTTCAGGCTTGAGCGGCCCAGGAAAGGCAGCTCGTCAGTTAGCCACTTGGCAGCCGCTCCCCCCCCCCACCCCACCCTTCATCGCCTCGCTCCCATAATCTTGGTTCCAACACAAAAGGGGGGGGGGGTAGGGGGATCAGAGAGGTCAATCTAAAGTAGGAGAAAACGGTCACAAGTTGAGAAAATAAAAGAAACTCCCAGACGTCAAAAAACCTGAGCTCGGGGAATCAGGGATGAAGATTTCTGGGTGAACCGAGGCCAGCAGGGTGCCAGGGACATTTCAGAGATGGATAGCGTGAGGAGATCCATGACCACGAGGCTGTTGGCTCCAAAGTGCCACCAAGATAACTTCAAAGTGAAGAAAAGTTAGAGAGAGCGGCGCTCAGAGCTTTGGATGAATGCGAGACGAGCTGGAGGACGAGACGGAGGCGCACGATAACACAGAGCTGAGGGAAATCGGACTGGTGCCGAAACAAAACTCCGTTTGTGGGGATTTGTGAGAAGTTGAGGACGCGGAGGTTTTAACCAAACCTGAAAAAATGTGTGAGGCGTCAACTGAACTCAACAAGTTCTGTTCTGACCTCACAGGGAATTAGTCAATTCAGATCTACGCAGAGTTCATCTCTCACACGTCACAACGCAGAGAAACCAAACATACAACGAGAAAAAACTCCAACGGTGTCTCATCATTGGGCAAAGACCAAAAGACCAAAAGACCAAAAGACCACAAAGACTGAAAAGTTATTTTACAGCCTCAAACGATGATACAAACTTTTGTACAAAAACTTACGATTACGCGATTATATTTTCAATCTATCACAAGAGCATCACGGCCTCGATGTCAAGATTATAAAGAAGCTGCAGAACAAAACTCATCTAAACTTTTCTTTTGTCAGAACACAGCAGATTAAATATTTGTTGGAAAGTTTGTGGTGTCTTCTAATATGAAGACAAGACCGCCATTTTGCACCCGACGTCAGGTGAATCCTTCCGAAGGATTGCGGCCCCTGAATAGAGACACAGCTTCACGTCTATGTTTTACGTTTTTTGCTGTTTTGTACGTTTTTGAAGATGAGTTTGGAGAAATAAGTTCAAACTCAGCGTTTTCAAAAAGAAAAACAATCCAATCTCAATAAATCAGCTGTAACAGGCTGTGGAGTGAAATCAGCCTCATTGATTTCCAGCAGTCCTGGCAGGGGGGGAGGAGGGGGGGGGGGTGAAGATACGTGTCAAACAGCAGCGCAACACAAAGCCGACACATTCATCGCAGCACATTCCCTGCAGCAGCAGCGGCGGCAGCGTTACTCTCTCAGTTAAAAAGCCTGTACCACTTTCAGTCACTCGAGGACACACACAAAGAGCAGGCGCTTTTCAAAGGGCCCATTGTGGAGCCCAGTGAAATTATTCAATTAGTGAATTTAGCACCTGATCTGGTTAGCCAGTAGCCCCGAGGACGCTCCAGCTGCAGGAGGAGGGGAGAGAGTTAGACATAAAAGAAGAGGAGGGGGGTGGACGGAGCAGACGGTGTAATATTCATTACCTCCCACTCCCCCCCCCCACCCCCCACCCCCCAGCCCCTGTTTTATGACAGCAAAATTACCCAGCATTCATATCAGCCACTGTAAAACATCGCTTTAGCTGCACACATCTTCTGTACAGTGCGAGGTGTCACTGCAGGTTGAGAGCAGACGTGTGTTTTCCGGAGCAGATTGTGGATGTTGTCGTGTGGAGCTTCAGTCAGACTGACGTCGTCACGACAACTTCTCTACTGTTCCGATATAATCTGTAAATTCTGGATTATTATGATTCTGAATATCTGAAAACAGCAAAAATGTAATGTCTTCAATAGAAGGTCAACAAAATGTATCTGGTTTATGTATTTAATCATAATTATTAGAAAAGCTATGGTAACAAAATTGGCAGAAAAGTAGAAAATGTTTTTGTTAGATATAAAGTTCTGGTTCGACAGAATTTAAACGACTATATTCCAAAGGTTTACTTGAAAATAAATACTCAGATATTCAGAATCATTAAATCAATTAGAACGTAAATCAAATATTAAAAACACTTCAGCATCATTAACTGACCTTTAATTAAGACATATTTGTTTAAGCATGAACGACACACGCTTCACTTTTGGAGGTCACACGTCGATGTTACTGCAGCTACACAAACATAACAATTAAACCAACTTTACAAAACTACTACATTTCCCTCAAATGACAGTAAACACCCCCTGATTTTTAAAACTGGAAAAAGGAACATTATTATCATGTTAAATGCAGAACCATGAATCCGAGACTTGAAACCAGTTTGGCCGAGCTTCACGGCCGTTCCAGCTCCAGCACCTTGAGGTTCTGGAGACAAGCTGCCGCCACAGATCCAAGGCGGATCAGAGCCGTCACCTCAGCAGCCATCTGGATCTCGGACGCACTTTTTCACTTTTCAGAGAGAATTTGCTTCGCGAAAAAAAAGAAAAAAGAAAGAAGGATGAAATTTGAGCCTGATGGAGCCAGATGGCTCACAAGGTTAGAGTTGTTCAACACGCAGCCTCGTACGCAGGGACGAGCACAGCGGCTACAGTAACGTGGCTCGTGCACGAGCCTCCGAGCGCCGGGATTGATTTCGTCAAAAGGGAATCTAATAACCAAAGTGGAGGGAAATGTTTTTTTTCTTTGTCTGATATGTATGGACGACTCCTTGATCACTATAATTAGGAGAACTCTAATGAGGCAATTATAAACAACTGATGAAAGCAGTTTGATGAGTTGAGCACAAAAAAACATGAATATCATGGGAAAAAATAGACAAGAAATAAATGTAAGTTGGAACTGACCCGAGTAATTAAAGGCCAAGTAAATACTCACTTCCAAAACAGCTACATTAAATATTAATCATGCAGGTGCCGGCCAAACATTTCCCAGAAGTTGTGGGCAAACTTTAGGATAATGGGAACACACACACACACACACACACACACACACACACACACACACACAGTGTGTTGAAGCAGAAATTCAGGCGCCAGTTGTTTCACTCGTGTCACATCCCTCTCTTCATCCCAGTGTGTGCAGAGACATAATCCACTCGGAAATGAAGCGACTGAGACGAGAGCTTCGGTAAAACTGCTTCAGCTTCAGATTCCCGATTCACACTTTCACTCGGCGCTCAGGGGGGGGGGGGGGGAGTCCGAGCCGCTGGCTTGTTGTCGAAGACGAGGCCGAGGGGTCGGACGGGGTCGGACTGATTGTTTGAGTGAGCGGCGACAAAGAAATTTTAGTTTTTATGGAATAATCAGGATCGATTCAGAAAAAAAGAATCTCTCTCTTCATCATGCAAATACTGATCCTTTTGCAGTTGGTGCAGATGTTTAAGAGCAGTGGTTCGACCTGGGGGGGGGGGGGGGTCACGACTGGAGCCCTGTGGAGGGCAAACTGACCTTTATTGAACTAATTCAACTTGGATCCTGATTAATTATACATATGGCTAATTCTTTAAAGTCCAATTTTCTTCTGTTTAAATCCTATGATTTTTCCTTTACTCTCTTCATTCAACGCACAGAAACTTGTTTTTGTAAATTTTTCATAGTGTTTTAAGAAAGTACGACATTTCTGCTTCAGACTCACTTCTCCACCCGTCTCAGAAGTCTCTCGTTCCCTCACAGGAAGCAGAAACCCTCTGCACACGTCTGACTCTTCCTCCTCCCCCTCACCGCGACGCCAGCGTCACCTGATGCCGGTGACGTGGCGGCGCTCTGGCCTCATGGCCGGTTCAGACCGGTGTCTGTGTGGGCTCGACGTGCCAGCTCAACACAGCGGGAGTGTGGCCGAGGAGAAAGGAGGCGGCCCGGGGGCAGACTCTGTGTCAGCTGATAGTGCAGAGGGTGGGCAGGGCCAGGGGGGGGTGGCGTGCCTGGGCGCGAAAGGCTCGCCAAGACCCACACTCTTTTGGCATTTTGGCAAGGGCAAGCGGCGAAATAAAATGATCCAATTTAAGCTGGTTTAGGAGTGTCGGAGAATATTCAAATATTTATTTTTGCAGGGCATTCGGGAAGATGTGCTTGCTCCGCAGATCAGCGAAGAGAACCGAGCGTTTCGCCGGTAAAGCCTCGGCGGCGGCGGCGCCATCTTGATAGCCAGTTGGCCTCCAGTGGTGGAAAATGGATCTGTCGGTGGAGTTTTTGGGATCCTGCTGCTTCTTCAAGCCTCCTTCTACTCGCTGCAGCTCACCTCGTCTTCATCACTGCACTCAGCCCGCTTTATTTCACCGCAGTTTATTCCCCTTATCTGGACAAAACTTAAAGTCTAATTGAAAACCCAACGAGACAAAACTCCTCGTTGAAACGATCATAAAAAATTGTTTTTGATTTCTGCTTTTATGTGCTCGGAGAACACATGTAATTCATCTGCATGATAATAAAGCCTTTGCTGAATTGTCTCTCGTAAGTAGAAAAAAATAATGTCCAGCTCCCGTCTATATTTTCTGTTTGAGTCTGACATTGACGGCAGCATCTTTCAAATGATTGCTTTTTAATGCCATTATTGTTATTATGGTTATTATTACTGCTAATGAGGGAAATACAGCCCTGGTTTTCCTCAGCAGGTTTTTTTCACCATGGAAATAAATGAGTAAAAAAGCCTTTATTGAATTACACTAAAAGCAATCTCAAACAAATGGGCCTTGAATCTGCCTCCATGAGACGATGTTTGCTGCCGGATAATTTCATTGTGCGGGGAACGAGAACAGCGGGGCCAAAGACACAGACAGACCCCTGATACGGAGGCTTGGGAACGGTAATGTACACGTGTGTGTGTGTGTGTGGGGGGGGGGGGGGGGGGGGGGGACTGAACTAAACGTCTTGTTGTTTTTTTTTTATCCTCCTTTTATGTGTCATCCCTCTCCTGCTTTGAGAGATGCAGAGCGAAAGGGGGCGCGGACGCCGTCGATGCCGTTGAAGCGACGCAAGGTCGTTCATATTCAGTGTATAAATAGAACAATTAAGCAATTATCATAACTGCAACTCCGACCTTGTGCGCTTTTACGCAGCAACAAACAAATCCGCAACTCTCAACGGCATCCGCGTGAAGCTGCTGAGCTCCGGCATCTGTATCACAGCTGCACACGGGTGTGACTGTGACACTGTGACGAGCGATCGCTTCTCACTCTTAACTTCTAACGTCGACATTTTGTCAAAGAAGAGTTTTCAACGTGCAGCGAGTTAAAAATAAAAACGGGGAGATTTCTGCAGAAGCTAAATCTGCATCGTTATCAACAAGTGACATCATGAGTCGCTCTGTGCTCCACACCAGCAGCTGAGGCCTCCTGGGATATTTATTGTGACCGTGTCAATGGAGTTTGTTGTGTTTTCAGAGGTCACGACCTCTGTCACATAAACCGACTATTGTGTGTTTGAGCACATCAGGTCACTGCAGCTGAAATGTGCCGATTGTAACGTATCAGACTGATAAACATGAACATTTCAGACATGTTGTACAGGGAGAGGAATAACTGATTCATCAGAATCTGATCAGAACGATTATCTATCAGAACAACTTATTTTGAGGCTTTTTGTCTCGTGTTTGAACTCAACTATGTTTCACAGAAGAATTCACTTACTTCACGGTCACTACTACACAAAGATTCTATAGAAAACAGATGATAATCTTCTTTTTCTTTGAAATACCCGCCCGATGCCCGAAAGAAATAAGTTCACTAAGAGCAAAGATCCACAAAAAAACAATCAAGTGTGTAGTTTTTCCTCTTTCCTCGGGTTCGGGAGCCGCTGTGCTGAACTACCTGTATAAAGACATTTGTAGTCAATCATTAGAGTTCAAACCTCCATCAAGGCCCCGACAATCCTACACAGGATTGTTTCGTTTTTAAAGTAGTTCATAAAAGTGAATCAGAGAGTAGTCGGATAAGGTTTGAGATATACACAAAACATTAAAGAGGTTAAGAAAGTGAGATAAAATCTGCAGCTGAACCAATAACTTAATTTTGGGTTATTCCCAGGACCAGGCACCACCGCCCCCTTCCCAGTTTGGTGGAAATGGTTTTGTAGTTTTTGTGTAATCATGGTAACAAACAAAGAAAAGGACAAATTCACAGAATAAAGGCACAAGAGGATCTCATCTCTCCACCAACGTCCTGTGAATCACAACATATAATAATATAATAGAGCATCAAAAGCCAAATGTGTATATTATTAAAAACTGTGAAAAAGCTCAGTGATGTATAATCTGAGAGAGAAAGAGAAAGACGACTGGATGGTTACTTTGACAGGAAGAAGATGTGAACACACACACACACACACACACACACACACACACAGTGAAATGGACTGA
>CM048048.1:23576940-23591940 GCA_026259375.1 Verasper variegatus
GTAACGTCTGTGGTTTGACCTCATGGGGAACAACTTGTTCTAATGGGAATAAACAAAAGCAGAAGGAAAAACGAGTCTGGATCAGCAGTCGTGTATTTTTCAGGTGAGATTTTAATTGTCAGGTATAATATATGTCAACAGTAGCTCGCTAGCTGACATTAGCCTCAAAGAGTGTTAACCATTACCTGGCAGCTGCTCCAGTATCTCTGTCTCTGTCATCAAACTGACGTGACCATCCCAACATGTTTGATAGTAAAATGAATCTGTGGGCAGGAGGTTTAAGAACGGCTCTGTGACCTGAATCTGAAATGAACAGTATCAGCGTGGACGTCGCCTCAACGTGTTTGTCCTTGAGTGTGTGTGAAAGTCTCATTTCCTGAGCAGGCACTTTGGTGGTTGTGTGTACACGTTGTAATGTACACACTGTGGTGTCCCTCAGCTCCTCGGGGGTCGTGCTGCGTGGTTGAGAGGCTGTGGAGGGTTGTGTGTTTGCAGCCTTTTCCCAGCAGGGTGCTCTGTCTGCGGCTGGCCAGCCTGGGTGTTGCCCCTTCCTCCCTCTGCCCCGCGTGAGCGACAAGGAAAACAGCCAGACCCCTGAAATATGAAAATACCTGCAAATGTTGTTGGAGTTGGTTTCAGGGACAGTCAAGGTCACAGAACCTCAGGCTCTTCTTATTTACACATGTTGGTGAGTTCTGCACCAACTGAGTGAGTTCTGAGATTTAAACAAATACGGGTTCTGAACTGATTCAGGGAAACATCACACACGAGTCCGCTGATTCAGGACATTGTTAGACACCAGGTGTGAGATGCAGCAGCCACAGTGAGGTTCCACCTCGTGGTTTCCATGAGACTTGGTGTAAGGATTCACAAAGTGTGTAGTTCAGGGAAGATGTCATTACATTTTGTTGTGGATCTGGTGAATTGGTTCGTGGACCGGTCGTGTTAAACGTGGGTAGAAGATAGAAGTCTTCTGGTATCTCCACCGTGCAGTGGTCTTAATAATGACTTCATCATTTACAAGATGTGAATCATTCACCTCATGAAAAGGTTTAAAGCGACAACAGACAATGGAGTGAACAGTTCTCGTCTGTGGTCAGCGCACAAAGCGTTCATTCAGGGAGATGAGCAGCGAGCAGAGTTCACATCATCACAAAAACATTTCTGTTAACAGACACATCAGGAATCAAACCACCGAGCTCCCGGTGACAGGACGGACGACTTCTCCCACCACGTCGAATTTTTTCTGGCCAGTGAGCGAGCTCGTGTTTCATCCTGTCTCTGTGTGTGTGTGTGTGTGTGTGTGTGTGTGTGTGTGTGTGTGTGTGTGTGTGTGTGTGTGTGTGTGTGTGTGTGTGTGTGTGTGTGTGTGTGTGTGTGTGTGTGTGTGTGTGTGTGTGTGTGTATGTAGCTCACCCAGTCTTGTAAATGTCCTCTCTGATGTGGTTGGCTGTATTTAGGCAGAGTGCACTGAGGAAGTTGACGGAGGCGTGTGTGTGTATGTTTGTGTGTGTTTGTGTGTGTTTGTGTGTGTTTGTGTGTGTTTGTGTGTGTCTGACGAAGAGATTTTATGTCACCACCAGACCTGGAAAAATTCATGTCCTTTTGTATCAGGCCAAAATGTTGGTTCTTCGGACCGGCCAGTGTATATTTTTCTGTACATTATACGTGTGTGTGTGTGTGTGTGTGTGTGTGTGTGTGTGTGTGTGTGTGTGTGTGTGTGTGTGTGGGTTGGTAGCAGGGCGTAGCTGAGCAGAGAGAAAATATCTTTGCCGACCGCGGGAATGAACCCACCCACTATACCACACCCAGAGAGAGCGAGCAGGCGTCTCAATCAACCTCTCTCTCTCTCTCTCTCTCTCTCTCTCTCTCTCTCTCTCTCTCTCTCTCTCTCTCTCATTCTCTCCCGCTGCTTTTCTGTCTTATTATTTAAAAATATATAAATTACCATCTTTATTTAATTCAAACTGTATCTTCATGCATCAATTTTTCTCCCTTTGCCTCTTTTCTTTAGCTTCCCCTCCTCTCCAGTATCGTTCTGAGTTCACCTGGTTTGGCTTTGAATCCTTTGATTAGTAAAACACTCGATGGCGTCCGATCATCGGACCCTAACCCTGAGCACTTCAGCTGAGACAAGCTGTCACTCAAACTCCCCAGAAGACCAGAATGACCCTCTTCTGTCAGAAAACTATCAGACTGATCGTGTCAGTTAAACATTTGTTATCACAATATCAACCAAGTTCAAGTTGAAGTGTCGTTCAAATAGAGTTTATAAATCTATCATTATTATGAACCAGAGCCCCCAGTATTCAGAGGTCTGGTTTTACAGCTGTCAGCCAGTGAAAAGCTCCCAGAGATCTCACGTCAAACTTTGAATTTACTCATTTGTTTCGACCAGATTCAGATCCTCTCCTCTTTTGTACGGTTAGCGAGGACGTCACCCGTCGGCCCCGGGAAACGCAGAATGCAATAATAACTAGTGTGTGTGTGTGTGTGTGTGTGTGTGTGTGTGTGTGTGTGTGTGTGTGTGTGTGTGTGTGTGTGTGTGTGTGTAGTGCTCCATGGGTGGTTTAGCGCAAGGTTCAATCTTACAATCTTAGCTAACCTGTCATTGGTCTGCACACACATACATACACACACACACACACAAACACACACACACACACACACACACACACACACACACACACACACACACAGGGCAGGCCTGCTGTTCTTCAGCAGCACATTCCAAACCAGGAATAGTATTAAACACCGCCTGTTCAGCCGCTGTCAAACGTCTTCTCTCTCTTCTTCTGACACACACAGATTTACAGATTTTTACAGATTTTTAAACATCATCAGATCCAGCAGCTGTTAGAAGTTACAAACATGTCCCTCTCATCCACGTCTTTCTTGTAGCAAAGAGACAGAGAGAGACGTTTTAAAAAAGAAGGGACGACTCCCTGCTGAGTCCTGAAGAAGAACCTTCATTATGTCGCCCTTGTTTAGTTCACACCACAGACTCTCTTGACATCTTTGTCTGCGAATTCTATGTTTGTGTCACCGCACATTTGTTTTCTATTTTCGTTTTTGCGTCTGTCGTGAGTTAGAAGCATCACCCCCCCCCCCCCCCCCTCGCTCGCTGTGAATCCAGCAGAGGATCTCCTGCTGCCTTCACACATGGACTTCTCCTGACTCTCTACGGACTTTACACCAGGAGGTCAGACGGAGAAAGTCTGCAGATAATCCAGAGCCTCTCACTCTGACTTTTACATCCTCACACGGAGGATCAGCGGAGTTCAGTGCACGTCTGAAACCAGCTTTTCCCACGTTCTTGACCACACACTCAAAAATACACACTCTTATACACACACTAAACCACAGATCCAATCAGTCAGAGTCCCTCTCTCTCTGTCCCTCACACACACACACACACAGACACACACACACACACACACACACACACACACACACACACACACACACACACACACACACTGCAGAGTGGATTCTGTAAATCAGTAGGTCTCAGCTGCAGCCTCCTCCGTGCTGATTGGTCGGGGATGCGGGCGATCTGTGCGGCCGCCTCTATTTTGACTACGGCTGCCTGCAGATGAATGCCGAGCCGCGATCTGCTGCTAACACGCGAGTTCAGGCAGAACGTGGGCTTTGAACTCGGGGCAGATAGCGTCGCTCACCTTATCTAATCCACACGCTGACCTTTGTTGCTGTGGTTTTTGTTTTTGTTCCACGAGGAACAAACAAGTGTTGCCCTCTAAACTCCAGGAAGATGAGGCGGCTGATACGTCGACAGCAGAGAGTCTCGATGTCGGGGTCACAGAACTTTGGAAGTGGAACGGGACGATCTTTGTCTTAAGCAGATTTAGTGAAACAAAACATTAGAGGAACAGGATGTCTATCAATTTAAAGACATTATTTCTGTTGTATTTTTATCTCTACTGCTGTTCTATGCAGTTATGTGTCCAAACCATAGACTCTAAATATATATGTATTAATATATATAAACAGAAAACCACATTCACGTATTTTAATTCACTCTGAGAAGAAACCGTCACTGACAAAGAGAAAAAAGAGAAACTCTGATTCAAACCCAAACTGTTTTCACTTTGAAACAGTAGTTTGAACAACTGGTCATTTCACATTAATATTTAATTTTGACATAAGAGAGAATGTCAAATTTAAAATGTCCATTTCAAGGTCGACGTGTCCAAGACGACCACAGTGAGAAAATCAATCTGTTTCCAGACGCAGTCGGTTCAGCTTCTCGTCCGCACCGCGACCACTGAGCAGCAGCCTTACTCATCCACTTTTCCTATCCACAGTTTACCATGGGAGTTGAACCGGCAACCACAAACCCAAACCTGAGTAATACGTATACACAAAAACTGATTCCGTGACAGACAGAATAATAATCATACAGTTGAGGTGAAGTTACCACGTTGGACTAATAAACCATCTCTTTTCAAATCAAACTGTTCTGAAATGAAGACGGAAACGTGGAACTTCAAACTTCGGTGGAAGGAAGTTACAGAGAACCAGCAAACACACCGCAGCAGGGCAGCGGTGTCACGGGGGCCTGTGCATGAGAGGAGGGAGGTCCCAACATATTCCTGTGTGTTCCTGAAAATGAAACACCTCCTCAGTAATTACGGGGGGAACGATAATATAATAGATTTCTTCCCCCCGAGGATCGTTCACTGGAGTCAATGATGTGCAATGTAAGGAACTACACTACCCCTGGTTTCCTGTCTAACGGATCCCATCCAGACGCGGCTGTAGCAGATTCACGTGGGATTAAACCGGCTGCGGGCTGTGGTCGTCTGAACGAGAACCACCAGACGTTTCCAGGTAGCTCCCCTGTCCCCTGTGAAAAGGGCTTAGCGTCACTTGGTTGCGGGCGCTCAGAGAGACGTGAAGCACCGGCCTCGCTCTGTTTAGTCTACACATTTCCACTTTGTTAGTTTGTTGAATTAGCAAACTGACAAGATGTGACCTGACCCCTTTGGATTTCCATACAGGAGGGAAGCTGCCATCTTGTCTTACAACGTCAATGTTTATCGACCCTTTTGCTACCGCTCCCCCGAGAACACGGCTCTCACACGGCTCCATTTTATTTTCTGCTACTATGTTGAAAAAAGAAAACGGAGGAGGGGACGATGGGTTCCCTGGGAAAATGGTCTTGACGTACGAGTGCGAGGAAGGTTTGTACAGATCTGAGGTCTGACATGAGAACGTGCTGCATCAGTCCGTCAGACGTCATATTCACCACGACCTTCTTTTCATCAACAGTTCTAAAGAAAAAACAAATACAACCTCTGAGAACTGAAGCGCTGACGTCAGCTGCCAACACGATGAATGATTCCTGAGATGTCGTTATCAAACTCATAAATAACTATAAATATAAAGAAAACACAAATATTGAATTAAGATTTTTTTTACGTAAATGTAATAATAAAAGTACATATTTTCTGCAGTGTTTATTCTGTCAAAAATAAAAGACAACATTAAAACAGTTATTATCAACAAACTGTGACAGAGAAAGGTTGTTGAGGGCGTCTTCAGGGGAGCTGTCCGTTCAGCACCACAAGACAACACCAGATAAAAACAGCAACAAGAAATATTATTATAATAGAATCATATTATTATATAATTCAGATCTTCCAGATGTTTCACTGACGAGCAGCAGGACGAGTTCCAGAAGATGTTCAGACAAACTGACTCTGACATTTGAGTTCTGAGCTGCTCTACACACACACACACAAAAAGATACACACTATGTGTTACTTCAGCTGCTGAGAAGTGATGTGCAGACAGAGGTGTGTGTGTGTGCATGTGCGTGTGGTGTGTGTGTGTGTGTGTGTGTGTGTGTGTGTGTGTGTGGTGACCAGACAGTTAGCATCCAGCCAGGATCAGACTGTCGCTAGCGGATTAACACATTCACATACGCTAATGTCACGATCGCTGACACACACTTCAGAGCACTGATTCTCTCACACACACACACACACACACACACACACACACACACACACACACACACACGCGCGCACACATCTGAAGTTTTATACACACACTACTTCAGTTTACAGCCTGGACACAGACACGCCCTCATTCAGCCTCTTTCATGTCTGATTGTAAAAGTAGAGAGAGAGAGAGAGAGAGAGAGGAGAGAGAGAGAGAGAGAGAGAGAGGAGAGAGAGAGAGAGAGAGAGAGAGAGAGAGAGACAGAGAGCGAGAGAGAGAGAGAGAGAGAGAGAGAGAGAGAGAGAGAGAGAGAGAGAGAGAGAGAGAGAGAGAGAGAGCATTTGCATGTCAATGTGTAAATTTACACATTTTACACAAACACTTAGTGGTCGTCTTATTTGTGCGTTTGTGCTCGAAAATGACTTGTTCTCACTTGTTCTGTTTGTGCACATTTGTTTTTTTTTTTGTCGTGTGTGAGTGAGTTTTGTGCATTCTGCTTTGGTGTGTGTCAGAGAGTATGTTCACGTGTGTGTGTGTGTGTGTGTCTTTGTATTTACTGTGGATTTGTGTGTCTTGGTCAGATGAGGAAAACAAGTGGATTGATGAGTCTTATTAAACTCATTTAATATATTTAATTAAAGCAGTTGATGCACAAACATCCTCCGTGTGTGTTTCACTCTCCGTCCCGCTGTGAGCCGGCTGTTTGTGCTCAGCCTCCACATTCTTCTGCTGCTTTCAGCTCAGAACCGAGACCTTTGGCTCCGTCTCAGTTTGATAACTCCCGTGTTGCGTCTCAGTCTCTTGGGCAGGAGGACGCTGATTGGTTCTTATCAGTCACGACTCGACGACCAGCAGTGAACACAAAGAGTCGCTAACACTTACTGTCAGTAACAGTTTCACCTCGTCATCGCTCCAAGAACAGATATCCTGCTCTGACTCTTCACCCCCGCTGTTCCTCCTTCGTTGTATTTTCTGTAACTAAGCAACCAACAGCAGAGGAGACAATCCACTTCTTGTTTACACCACATCACCAGTGGATATAAATGAGCGTGTGGGCAAGTTTTCAAGTGTTATTATGGACAGAGATTATTTCTGGTAAGATGCTGAAACACCCGTCTGGATGGAGACTCTTTCATTTTCAAATTAAAACGCATCAGTGTGGACGTGGCCCTAGAAACAAAGGAAACAAAACATTAAGTTAAAGCTGCAGCTTTGAGCACGACTCTAGTGAATCGTTACCACATTCAAATGTTTCCCATTTCTCCGTCTTTCTCTGTTTAGCTCGGACCACATGTCCGACCCTCACTGAAAGTCCTGTCACGGATTCATCTCAGATGCTGAATGGTTTCACATGTGAGTTTGACCACCAACCAAACATTTAACCAACGTTAACCAAATCTAAATGTCCCCTAATTAGAAACGTGTCTAAACTTCACCAGGAAATTTTAACTGCCAGCTCATTGCTCACTCTCTCTCTCTCTCTCTCTCTCTCCAAGCCCTAGACGATGAGCCGTCTGATTAGAGCTCCTCTCTGGAGTCTGTGAACACACACACACACACACACAGGGACACGCACACTGAGATACCAGTCTGTAGTCTCCAGTCTCTAAACCCTCTCTGTTCTCATGGAGATAAGACGTGTGTCTCATTGTTGGCAGACAACGGTCCCGTTATCATCTTATCAGAGAGCCGGTCCAATCTGCAGGAGGCGGGGCTGCAGAATGTGTGTGTGTGTGAGTGTGTGTGTGTGGGGGGGGGGGGGGGGTACTTTAGTTAAGTGGGGGTCCTTTGTCATGCAACAGGTGCTGTTGTCACTCAATTTGTCTACGATGCTTCAGATCAGTCTGTTAAAAGAAGAAAACACAGCTGACGTCACTTGATCCTCGTTCTCACTCGTGTTGAACAACCTCACGTCCAACCTGCTGCTCCTCAACGTCTTGATCCACACACTTCAGCACAGTCAGCATCTGTCAGTGCCGTCTGTCGGTGGGAGACTGGTTCAGACCTGAGAGACCTGATCACAAGTTCAGCTCGAAGTTCACACTTAGTCCTGAAAGTGTCTCCTGTCAACACTTGGGATCGGATCTGACTTCCCTGCTCTTTATGCAATAAACAGAACTTTGCTTTGTATTCAGAGAACAGGTAGAAAACAAAGACAAACAGTCATGTCTGTGTATTACCTGTTAGTTTAATGCACATCAGTACGTTGTGCCAGAGAAGCTGTAGTGTCAGAAGAAGGTCAAATGAACAAGTTCACCTGGTGTCACGTTTCTATCACTGGCAGCCGATAACAACCGAGGTCTACTGCAGAGTCAATTAGCACTTCTTAACTTTTAGAAGTGGACAAGTCTGAATATCTCAACCTTCCAGTGTCAATGAAGAAATCTGAGCTGTTTAAAGACCATGAATGATCCCATTTACTAACTGTGGTGTATTCATGGTCTTTCATTCTCTTTTCTCATTCAGATAAAGACTCTAAAGAGAAGAAAGAAGTGTCCAAGGAGCCGTCAGCAGTCCACCGTGACGGAGGAAGCAGGAGGGGCAGAGGAGCCCGTCAAGGAGGCGAAAAGGGAAAAGAAGGAGTCGTCCAAGGAGAAGAAGGAGTCGAAGAAGGAGTCAAGCAAAGAGGCCAAAGAGGAGGCGAAGAAAGAGTCGAAGAAGGAATCTTCATCCTCCAAGGAGAAGAAGGAGTCGTCAAAGGAGAAGAAGGACAAAGACAAGGAAGGGAAGGAGGGCGGCAAGGAATCAGGGGACAAGAAGGTGCCCAGGAAGTCTTCTGTAAAAGTGAAAGAGAAGAAGAAGGAGCCAGAGGTGGAGGAAGGCTGAGAGAATCAGAGCAGTGAGCTCACATGACGCTCACAGACACGTGAATAAACAACACAGATACACGTCCAAACATCATACAGATATATATACATACGTGTGTATACAGTGCACGTAAACATATACAAGGTCACAGAACTCAACAGCACGCACATATGAAGTGTAAACATATATTTACATGTAAATATCTTCAGTCAAGGCCACATATCTCAGCAGCGAAGCAATTTCCTCCCAGACGCATATTTACAGTAATAACTGATCCCCAGACACACACACACACACACACACACACACACACACACACATACACACACTGGACCACACCACATCCAGTAGTTTTGGTGTGTGGGCATCGACTGACTGTGGTGAGGTCTGAGCCCAGGGAGAGCGAGGACGAAGGCGAAACCCTCCTCCTCCTCCTCCTCCTCGGACATTTTGCTGACTCTCTCCTTCCTCCCTCCTCCTCGTCTTCTGCGTCGTGCTCCGGCAGCAGTCGAACCCGCAGCCCTGCGCCTCCTCTAATCCCTGTCAGGCCCCAAACCACCCCCC
This sequence comes from Verasper variegatus, assembly GCA_026259375.1. Taxonomy (NCBI): domain Eukaryota; kingdom Metazoa; phylum Chordata; class Actinopteri; order Pleuronectiformes; family Pleuronectidae; genus Verasper; species Verasper variegatus. Next base: position 23,586,280 of record CM048048.1, read on the forward strand.
CGCCCACGCTCACTCCTGGATGTGATGTCAGACCCGCCCTCTCGCCCTCTCGCCCCCTCCTGCGGCACCGGGCCTCGCCAGAGCCTCCCCCGCCTCACCGCTAAGAATAAACGCCCGCCGCGTCCAGCTGCCCGGCAGCTTCCGGGTAAATCGAGGCCACATCCTGCAGCCACCTCCACCACCCCCCCACTCTGAAGTCTGCCAGTCAGTTAGTGTTTTCTTTATTTTTTATTATCTGGGACACTCAAGGACACGCGGCTGCTGATGGACACAAACTTGCAGCTGCGGGGTCAAAACCTGAGACTGTTTTTGTGCGGTGGAAACCAACAGGGCGTTTTCTGGAAAAAGCCCGGTGGCAATCGGGAGCAGAGAAGAGTCCACGGGGCCGGTTCAACACCCGGCGTCTTTCCTGCTCATCTTCTAGAACCTGATGAAGTGGAGGCTTGTGTGTTAGAGGAATATTTAACCAGCGCCAAATGATTTGGTTTGAAACGATTTGTCAGCGTAAAACAAACATCATGTCGGAGGAGGAGGAACTGAGTCTCTGCAGGTTCTAGAAGAAACTGCCCTCAGGGTCGAATAATGTTAAAGGAGACGTTTGACGTTTTGTTTTGTGAATCTAAAAGTCAGTGGAAGCAATCAATCAATCAATCAATCAATCAATCAATCAATCAACATTACATCATGTAAACAACTCCAAGTAATTAAATTGAACCTGAATATCAGCGGAAACGTCTCCTTTAATAGTTTAGTTCGTTCTAATTATATCAAAGAAACACAATCAAGCATCAAAACTGACAAATACTGAAAGTTGACATCAAATGACTCATTGACAGTTTGATTGAATATTGATTTAATTCACTTTCTGTTTCAGTTCTTGTGTTTAGACTAAATATGATTTTTAGAAGAAGAGCGTCGGCCCTTGACGTCCAAAGATGGACTTCATGAAAAACGTGTGTAGTTTGGACAGAAGGTCGTCTGCACTGAGACACAAACCTGTTTTTCAGAGGTGTCCTTTAGTTCCTCTGACCTTTGACCCTGATCTAGTTTGACTGTATTTCTTTTATTTCTCTTTTTTTGTGTGTGTTTTTAGAATTTAAATATTTGGGACTTTTACCACGAGAGAAAATAAACCTGAACAAGCATCATCCTTAGCGAGGTTCCCCCCCGAACACTGTACATCTCCACTGTTCCACGATACGTTGGATGTAGTCTAGAGCGGGTTTTGTACTGTTGTGTTAGACGTTCAGATGTTCCAGCCTCCTTCTCCTTTTGAAGCCAATCTTCATCCCAACAGGAGAAACTCTGCTCTTCAATCTCTCTGAGGACTCGGTCAGACGTCTGCAGCCTGAAGAGAATCAGACCGAGGACTTTGAGAACGACATAAACGTTATTTATGAAATATTTAGTAATAAAATGATCGACTGTAAGTAATCGAAGCTTTGTGTTGGTGCTCACTTTGTGTGTTTGTTGTTCTGCTCGGGCTGGATGCATCAGCGCTGATCAGGTAACGTCAGTTTCATGTTGATGAAATAACCTGCTGGTTTTATTCTTTACCAGAAGACGTCCTCTGCCAGTTTCCATCTTCTGTGTCGGGTCGTCGTCTTCCCAGAGTTCCCACAATTCTCCCAGTTCCCGTCGTCCCTGAAATGCAGTTCTTTTATTTCCCTGCAGAGCTGCAGACAAAGTGTAGAAACCCACCGAACACTTGTCACGTCGGAGCACAGGACTCGGCCTGACGGCTTTTGAAGTGAGTGTTTGTTTTTAGTCTTTTCTGTTCTCTCGGCCTCTGGAGGGAAACGTCTCCTGCAGATTGAGTAACGGAGCTAAAGCAGAGCGGCCGCTGTTGAATTTGGCCGCAGCGTTCGCTGTGAGGACGTCGAGGAGGAGCTGCAGATTGAGTTTCACAGCCGAGCTCGTCTTTCTCAGCATCTATGTTTCTGTCACGCAAAAAAGACTCTCTAAAGTTTTATCTGCTTTTAATCCCTCATCGCTAAGTCTCTCTCTTCTCCGACGAAACTCTCTCCATCAAACTTTACCTCCTCTTGTCCTCTTTTTATTGTTCTCTCCTTCTTGTTTTTCCGATCTCCGTTTCCTCTCCCACAAACTCTTTCTTATTCTTTCATCAGCTCCTTTAACTTTCACCTTTTGCTTCCTTTCTCCCTGTTTCCTCCTCTTTCCCACCACTCCATCCCTCCGTCTATCAACTCTCTCCGTTGTTTTCTTTCCTATTTCAGTCGATCCCTTATCCTCCCACTGGATGTTTTCCTGGGAGAATACGTTTTTTAAAGATCTCAGGAACTTTACCGTCTTTGTCCACCAGAGGAACTTTACACCTCTGGCCGTCATTCCAGCTCTGAACTAAATCCAAGGGCCACAAATAGTTTGAGATATTTTGCATATTTGTGTAAAAAAAAATAAACACATCTGATTGGTCGAACCCGAGCGCAGTGTTGCACAACCGCCGTTTGGACGCTAACAAAGAGAAAAGGTCCCACAGACCCGACTGAATCACAGACGACCCGTTCAGACAGAGTTGAAACGTCTCTCAGAAGATTCAGTCGTGTTGGGTTCGATCACACTCAAGGAGGTGTTGTCATTCCCGCTGATTATAGTTGTCACAATCGGTTCACTCGTCCCGGTCGGTTCGGCTCAGCCCATGAAAGCTGCTCTGTGATGTTCTCTGAGCCTCTGGATGAGCCGAGTCAAGTCCGACAAAATTGGCCGTGGATACTGTAAACATCACGTCCGAGTCCGAGGCCACGATTCTCTGCTGGAGAACGATGGCTTACTCCCCTCCGGGGGGGGGGGGGGGTGAAGTGTCTCTGGGTGAAGGGAAGATGTGAAAGAACAAGGTCGAGATTACAAGCGTCCGAAGTGAATGTTCTCCGTCGGGTCCGAGGCCTTCGAGACGGGGTGAGGAGTTCAGACCTCCACCGGGAGCTGGGACTAGAACCGCTGCTCCTTCACGTCGAGAGGGAACCAGTGTACACACCCAACTGGGAGGAGACCCAGGGCTGGACCCAGAACTCACTGGAGGGACTACATATCCCATCAGGCCTGGGAACGCCTAGGAACTTCTGGAAAGTGTGGCCGGGGTGGGGGGGGGGGCTCTGGAATAGCTAACCCTAACCCAACTCAGCCGTTCAATAAGAACAACATGTAGAAGTTTGATCCATTTGAATTAGTGTTTTTCTGTAATTGCTCCTGGTGTTATTAGTTTGTGTAGTTTGTGTAGTTGTGTGGTTGTGTAGTTGTGTGGTTGTGTGGTTTGTGTAGTTGTGTGGTTGTGTAGTTGTGTGGTTGTGTGGTTGTGTGGTTGTGTAGTTGTGTGGTTGGTCATTATTGTGTGTTTTCTCTGTTCTTGTTTCTCCTGCTGTTTTCAGGTGTGAATCTTAACGAGACTTCCTGCGTGAATAGAGATTAAACTCCAGAGTTTTCAGACTCTGGAGGACGTCCTCAGAATCTAGACTTTCTCTGGACGTCGTCTACGTGTGAGGTTTCTTCACATCTTCAACTCCCTCACCGTGAATCCTGCTGATCTCCTGCTCTCACCTCGGCTCATTCGGACATTCTCCAGAGTTTGTCCTCACTGGAGAAGGTCCAGAGATTCTCTGTAGTTCAGTGCACGTTTGTCAAACTGAAAACTACAGACTAATGGACATTTGAGCCACAACAGAAGAGACACACCCATAGTACATTTCTCCTCCATCCTCCACATTTGTTTTTCTCCATTAAACAAGTTGTTTTCCTTGTCTCTCTTCTCTCTCCTCCAGAACTTCACCGTCTTCCTCTTTTCATTCTCTCCTTTGTGTTTTTTTATAAACGCGTCTTAAAAACCCTTTTCACACTTTATTATTTTTCCTCCTCTGTAACGTCTTCCCTCCTTCACGCCTCGGCCCAGTAAAGCAGCTCTGATGTGAGGAGCTGCTCACACCCAGCAGTTAAACACATCACACAACAATACAAAACAATGCTTGTGTAATAAAAACGGCGTTTGGATTTAGACGCCGAGGAGCAGCGTCTCAGTGTGGGTTTTATTTTAGAGCTTATTTCTGTCTCTGGGGGGTTTAAGGCGTAAACAAGCTGGATTAGATAATTGCCGCATCCTTTTACTCGCGCTGCAGATTTGTATCGTCAGCAGCGTTTCACCTCTAAAGTGGCTCAGATTTCTTTTTTGTGCGAACAATACTGATCTCACGTTCTGATCCCAGAGGAGAATTACAAGAAATTATGTTTAGTTTCCTTGGCAACGCAGCTACATGATGATTTGTGGCCTAAGTGGTGTCACAACGGAGAGAATGTACATCACGTGCTTTTTCTTTTTCTGCTGGTAACATTCATATTCATCTGTTTCCTAAGGTTAAAGCTTTGGTCGAATTCTCCTCTTGTCTAAATACTTGAAATTTAGAGAAAGACACCAATGTCACTTAAATTAAAATATGTTTGGTTTCATTATAGCTAAAAAAAAAAGGCTTTGGACACATAAACGGTTCGATTTTTGGAAAATATTAATTAATTTCAGTTTCACAATAATTTGAGACAAAACTTCATTGATTTAAAAGTTTGTTTGAAGTAAATAAACTCTGTGTTACGTTGATTTCAACATGTCAAAATGAAATTCACTCACTGAGGAACCACTCTGGTGATCAGGCCCCATCACAGGTCAGTCCGACTCCACAGGAGAATGAAACCTGCAGAGTCACTTCAGGTAAGAAGGTTAACGTGGTTTAATGAAGATAAACAACGTCCTCCAGTGTTTAATCCACTTTAAAGCAGGTGAGTCTGATTTTACACCTGAAAACGTCTCTTTCATAGAAGGTTTTATGAAGTTTGTCAGTTTGCTGAGTGACACAGTTTCCTGAAAACCAGACTCTCCTCAGGTAATATGTTTAAATTCTGTCCAGATTAACTTGTAGCTCGACTCCTCGGCGAGACGCTTGTAAAACCGGGAGAGTGTGATGGACCCCAGACCTCCCACACTTACCCCAGCAGCTCTCCCCGGCTTCTGAGAGAGAGACGTGGAAAACTCCTCTTTACATCCTGAAGTACAAACCCACCCAACGCCCACAGTTACTCGTTTGCGCTCGTGTTTCCAGGGTGTTCTCGTGAAGAGCAGAAAAAAAGCTCATTAAAAATGCTCCATAAACGTCTAAGATATCTGCGGTTCATGTTTTTACAGCGGATGTAAAACTCAAACAATTACATGACACAATTAGTGTTTTTTACTGTGTAGCTCCGCCCCCTCCTCTGCTGCAGTTTGTCCAGGAGCTGCCGGATATTAGAGTGTCAGCGACGAGTTTCTCTTGTAGCTCAGAGAAGTCGTGTTTCTACGACAAAAACCAAAGACGAGTTTTTACCTTTTGAAAGTTGCAGTAAAACACGTTTAGCTTCTTCAATGAGACGTATTTTACATGAACGCAGATCAGATTTAAGTTCAGTTTTTGCTGCGCTGGTTCAGGTTGTTTCAGACTCTTGAAGGGATGAGAACTCCACTTAAGCTGCTTCCAGACATGCTCATTTCTCGTGAATACTCCAGAGAATGTCCAAGCGAGCCCTGGTGAGACAACAGCAGGATATTGTCCGGAGGAAGAAGTGAAAAACTAAGACACAAATGAAAATGAGGAGCCGTGAGTTGTTGTGTTTGTCGTCAACACAAAC